>SKCR01039718.1:0-174292 GCA_019454045.1 Zanthoxylum bungeanum
TTGTTACATAGTTAATTTTGCTACAGCAACACAATGTTCTGTGCAAATAGTGACGCTATGGGTCATATTATCAACACCCTTGAGTGGGGAGTCCTAGTCGTTGGCAATCCTTTGCCGAGAGAGCCTTTGTCTATACCCCTATAAACCCGCACATGAACCATAGTTGTATGACCAATAGAAACTATTTCATTGTGCTTGTGTTTATGGACCATCATCATTTGGATTCAGTTGGACTTCTTGTCAGAAATGCGAACTTGTTGGGCCATTTAAACTAGGATGAGTTCGTATTGTTGGATAATATGACCCATAGCGTCACTATTTGCACAGAACATTGTGTTGCTGTGACAAATTAACTATGTAACAAGGAAATTGCACTCTCGTCATTTGTGATTAGATCACCATAGATATATAAATGAAGAGAGGTCCCTATGATTAGTTCCTGGATTGAGATGATATGAGACAGTATCAGTCCACGAAGGATTAATCATTAAATATCCCTAGCCGTAGTATTATCGAGGATGGACATCGATAATGCGGAATAGGCTAGTATTGCACTTGTGCGCGTTGTGAGGGCACAACGACATAGTTCTCATATATTATAAGTATTGGATACTTATGCAAGTGCGATAGGAGGTCGTGTTTCACCGATGGTACGGGAAACAGCTTCGCTCTGGATAGACCCCTCGGAATCCCATTGGTATTATGACTATGTGTCTATGGGAGGCCGAAATCAAGGTAGGTGTGTATAGTCTTAACCTGAGACTTGCATCGCTAATACTCGCGATAATCGGTAGACTTTGGTCTTGGTAGTACAGGGCTTTAACCGGTTTTGCGTACACCACTTCTGGGTTTATCAGAGAATCGTAGTGTATTGGGTGTGATGTCGAGACGGAAGTATCACTTCAGTCATATTGGAGATGATGTCACGCAGGATACGGTATTAGTGCTCTTAAGTGATGCGCATCCAATCGTGATATTATGACCAGGTCATGAATATCCGATTATAGAGACTAGTTACCATACATCCGACATGTGTTTCGGACGGGGCAGACACTTATCCAGCCCCAGCCCTAGCACGTGACTATCCGATACTGGGCCAATATGCACAATACATTAGTATACTACGCTTGATACAGATCTTAATATTCTTAATGGATATGTCCGGAGAATTGGGTAGACTTTGTGCTTTGCTAGGAGTCGACCTTGTCTCGTAAGTTGGTAGACGGTACTTGGTACGTACGTGATTCGGATACTCCGACGACCGTATTTACTGCCAGATTATCCGGAGATCTCATGGGTCGCTTCCCGATAATCCACCGATGACGCGCAACTCGCACTCTTGAATAATCTGGGATTATATAGAAGAGAGAGAAAATTAATCTAGGATTAATAACGGAGATATTTTATCCGGGATAAAATGTCGTCTAAAGAGAGAGAACGATTAATTCGGAATTAATCGATGTATTAATATATTCGATATATTAGACGAAATTAGATTTCGACGCGGAATTAAAATCAGATTTTAATTCGGGCAAACGAGTTAATTTAGAATTAATTCGTTAGCGACGTAAATAATAATTTCGCCAGGCGCAATTATTTATTTAAATTCGATTGAATTAACGTCGCGACGTAAGCTCGGTATTTCGGAAATATCGAACCCGAACGCGTGAGTGCACGTGGGCCCACTTTCATTTGGAAACGTGTGGGGCCCACATGACACATGTCATTCTAATGCTTTGCATGTAGATTGTGTACATTGCACTCAATGTCATTGCATGGAGTTTGAGTGTTTGACACTCTAAGCCATTGCATGTTATGTGTCATAATTTTATTATTAATTTAATGAAAATTATGGCATAAATATAAATTGATTTTTGGTAAATCATTTTAATAACACAACACTTTTTCTCTCTCAAAATGCTCTCTTCTCTCACGCCCAAATGGGGCAAACTGCTCACTATTTTTCATCACAAAAACCGTGAACAATAGGGAAGCAAGAGTGGATTTTCATGGTGAAAATTCAAGTGCTAGCACACTTGCAAGTCTTGCGAAGGTGGTAGGGAGGTTCGACCATGAGACGGGATCCATCCAACGAAGCTAGGAGCTCCATTTCTTCACTCAATTTTCTGTTTTTGTAGGCAGTAGGCTGCTGCAGTGGGCTTACGAAGACAGTGCGTTTTTGGGCTTGAATCGTCTCCAAATCGACATAACCGATCAATGTGAGTATTCCGCTACCTCCGTTGATGTGTTCACACATAATTTCATGTCTTGATTTGATCTTGGGACCTTAGAATAAACCAACACGTATCTTATGATAATTGGGCTAAAAGTTTCTAAAATGCCGATGGGCCACTCTATGTTTAGGCCTTTTATCATTTGAGGTTGTTTAGTCATGTTATCGCAAAAGTGTAAACATGTTGGGCCTTTTCAACTAGGACAAGTTTGCACCGTGCAATTGTATGATTGAATGCTTTAAAATGATAATGGGTCGACTTATATATTCC
Source organism: Zanthoxylum bungeanum (assembly GCA_019454045.1). Taxonomy (NCBI): domain Eukaryota; kingdom Viridiplantae; phylum Streptophyta; class Magnoliopsida; order Sapindales; family Rutaceae; genus Zanthoxylum; species Zanthoxylum bungeanum. The sequence continues at coordinate 2,505 of SKCR01039718.1, forward strand.
ATACATCACACGCATGTCATGTACCTCATGCATACACGCATCATGTTAACCCTTGTGTCTAAAAGCCATCATAGATACCCGTTGGGTTAGGAAAGAAAGAAGACTCGTCAAAAGACCGTCAGCCAACATTAGCGAGTCAGTCAACGAGGGATCCTGCCTGGATCAATTGGAGACCAAAGTAACCAAAATTACTGAGCAGTTGCAAGTTTTGACCAATGCCGTGGCCAGTTTGACCGTACCCCGTATAGCCAATAACAGAAAATTATGCAACCATAATAGAAAGACCATTGGGGAACCTTCAAGGACAAAGCCCACTCCCTCTGAGGTTGCCCCTACCAGAAACAGAGGATTCTCTAATCTTGGTAGACCTTTGTTAGAGGTGTTTGAAGAGCTGAAAAGGCAAGGACTCATAAATCCCTTAGAGCCTAAACCACTTCCAAACCCTGTGCCACGCTACCTTAACATGAACCTTACTGTTACCTCCATCAGTAAAAAGGCCACAGAACCGAAAACTGTACTCGCCTTAGGCATGAGATCCAAAACCTCGTTGATTCTAATAAAATACCCGACCCAGAAAAAGAGTAACTAAACACGCACAGAAAACCTCCACCCAGCTATATGATCAACTCCGGCCTACCTGACAGCCTTATCCTCCAAACTAATAACCACCAAACTTCTCGCATGGGGATATGAGACAACACTGGTAAAGGTAAAATAGAGCAGAGGGGGACTTTCTGGGAAAACTTCTCGGACAGTGACGAGAAATTTGTTGCAAAAAGGGGAAGTAAATAGGAAAAAGAACTACTGCATTTGGAGAATCTGATGGTCGAAGGAAGCAAGAAGACGGGGGAAGACGCAGTTGCAAATTATAGAGATGTTTGTTTCCCTGATCTTATTCAAATGTGGTCCAGCATTTATTAATAATAAGGACATTGAATTCGTCTACTTGTTCGAATCTTTTCCTTAATAATAATAAAGACGTTCATTTCGCTTACCTACCTGAGTCCCTTCCTTTCAATCTGCACGATGTGAGTATATTTGACAAAAGCATTCAACCCTGGTACTATGATATTCATCGATACTTAGAACATGGGGAATTACCGAAAGAAGCAAGCAGAAAAGACAAGATAGCCATTTAGAAGTGGCTTCTCAATATGTTAGTTTGAAGGGAGAACTATACAAAAGACAAGCGAATGACATTCAACTGAAGTGTTTAGGAAAAGGAGAATCTCGAAAGGCAACGGAAATAGTACTGTCGGGGAAGATGAGATACAGTCCATGGGGGTATTAGCAGAAACTGAGTTACAAGAATGGGCCTCGCAGAGATTTGAACAGTTGGTATTACTCGATAAGAAGAGAATGAAGTCCTTATATTATATGCAGTTATACCAGAAGAGATTGGCCCGGGCAATCAACAAAAAGTGTGTCCTACTAAGATCATAGAGGGGGATCTGGTATTTAAGCAGTCAAAGTCGTTAACGATGGACCCGAGAGGAAAGTTCAGACCTAACTGGGAAGGGCCATACGTAGTCAAGAAGGTAATAAGAAACGAGGCAGTGAAACTGTTAGACTCGGAAGGGAATGAGTTCGCCGAGCCAATCAACGTGGACAGACTGAAGCAATATTTCGCCTAAGGAAGAAGAAACAGAGCAGTTATTTGGAGAACTGGCGGAAGACCTAACCCAACAGAATAGGAAATCATGCATGCATGCATACACGTAACGTATTTGCAATTTTTGTGTTTGTTTTATGTTTGCAGGTTCAAGACAAAAGAGAACTTCACAATCACCAGAAGATAACCAGCATGAGAAAAATATAAACAAACCTAGGGGGCGATCAGAGACATGCGTAGGCACATGACGCCAAGGAGCACAATGAGGGTCTAACCAATCAGAAACATGGAGTACCTCAATGCATGCATACATACACTGTTGGACAATCATGACCCATAGCGTCACTATTTATACAGATCATGGTGTTGTTGTACAAATTAACTATGTGACAAAGGAGATTGCTCTATTATCATTTGTGATTAGATCACCAAGATATATAAATGATAGGAGGTCCTTATGATTTGTTCCTGGATTGAGAATGATATGAGATAGTATCAGTCCACGAAGGGTAAATCATTAAATATCCCTAGTCAGAGTATTATCGAGATTGGACATCGATAAATATGTAAAAGACTAGGATTACACTTGTGCGCATTGTGAGGGCACAATGACATAGTTCTCATATATTTGGGTATAGGATACTCATGCAAGTGTAATAGGAGGTTGTGTTTACCGATGGTACGGGAAATAGCTTCGCTCTGGATAGACCCCCTCGGAATTCCATTGGTAGTATGACTATATGTCTATGGAATTCCAAAATCATGGTAGGTGTATTTGGTCTTAACTTGAGACTTACACCGCTAATACTTACGACAATCAATATACTTTGGTTTTGGTCGTCCAGGGCTTAAACCAATTTCTGTGTACGCCTCTTCTTGGTATATCGAGAATCGTAGTGTGTTGGGTGTGATGTCAAGACGGAAGTATCACTCCAGTCATATGGAGATGATGATCGCGTATGGATATAGAATTGGTTCTCTAAAAAGGTTGCAACGTCGGGATAATATGACTTGGTCATGATTTCCAATAATGAAGAGACTAGTTGCTCATCATCCGATATATGCTTCGTACGGGGCAGACACTGTACCAGCCCCAGGCCTTGTATGTGATCATCTGATACTGGATCGAAATACGCAATACTACGTATACTATGCCTGATATAGATCTTTATTCCTGTAAGGATATTTCAGGAGAATTGGGTAGGCATGGCGCTTTGCTAGAAGCCAACCTTGTCTTGTAAATCGGTACAAATGTAGTACTAGGTACTTACGTGTTCGGATAGTCCGACGACCGAATTTACTTCCAACATATCCGAGGATCTCATGGGTCGCTTCCCGAAGATTCACCGATGACGTATGACTCGCACTTTTAATTAATCTGGGATTAATTAGAAGAGAGAGAAAACTAATCTGGGATTAATTGCAGAGATATTTTATCTGGGATAAAATATCATTTAAAGAGAAAATGATTAATTTGGAATTAATCGATAAATTAATATATTCGATATAGTAAGCGAAATTGGATTTCGACGCGGAATTAAAATTAGATTTTAATTCGGGCGAACGAGTTAATTTAGAATTAATTCGTTAGCGACGTGAATAGTGATTTTGCTAGGCATAATCATTTAATTACGTCGCAACGAAAAATTCGTTAATTTGGAATTAGCGAACCCGAGCCCGGGATTGTTTACGAGCGTATTCGCATTTCGAATTCGAATGCGGCATGCAAGTCAAATCAAGCGTCAAATCGCTAGTCGCATCAAGCGTTAAATCATTTGTCACTTTGAGTGATGTGACAACTTGTCATATTGATTGATTAGTGATGTGACTTGATGAGAGTGGTTGAAAGCTTTTTGAAAGCTTGATAGACATATATTATTATTTTAATATTTGGTATATGTTGAATTGATTGAGAAATCAATTAACCTTTTACACATTTCCAATTCTCTCTCTTCTCTTTCTTCTTCCTCTCACATGCCTAATGGGCTGAAAATTTTCTGGTTTATGGTTTGTAAAAACCGTGAGATGGGAAGCAAAGGTGTTTGGTTTTTGTTGCAAAAAATCAAGAGAGCTAGCACTCCGAGAGACATGCGAAGGTGATAGGGAAGTCCACCCATGAGCTTGAAATCATTCGACGAAGCTTGGAGCTTGGATTCTTGAAGATCCATGGCCGAAAATGGTGCAGTCAAGCAGCTCACTGCCGAGAGCATGGAGGAGGCAGAAATCAATTTTTTTTCCTCGAGCTTCGCTCAACCGATCGATGTAAGTATTCCGCAACTCCGTGATGTATTCGCATATTTATTTCTTGCTTTATATTTGATCCTTGGGGTCGTAGAAACTCCAACAATTGTATCAGAGCGATTGAAAAGCATGAAATATGATTACGGCTTAAAATTTGGGTAAAATGTTTTTGAGCATGATTTGAATGAATTGGATGTTAGAGTATGCTTAATACATGTTTAATTAAGGATTGATTGGATCAATTTGATGAAATGTTGTTTGGAACAAATTTCCCCAAATTTATTGTGTTGGCTGAATGGTTGATTAACCCTAATGTCTTGGTATTTTGATTTTTTGATTCATTGGATGAATTGGAATCAATTGGGATGTTGATTGAATGTCGATTGTGGAATTAATTGGATTGAAACCGAATCGGACATAAAATTACCCTCCATTGCCGAGAGTTAAGAAGTATGTTTGGGTTTGATTTCTGATAAAATGTGTTGGACATGTTTTGTTGTTAATAAGCATGATTAATTAGGCTAATTGATGTTTTATAAATATTTGTTTGGGTAATTAATTGTGTAATACACTTTATGTAATTAAATTGTGGAATTGGATTTTGTAATATAATTGAATTAGGCCTATTTTGTGAAATTGGGCTTAAGTGTTGTAATTGGGCTTATTGGGCTTGGTTGTACAAAGTTGGGTTTAGGCTAAATTGTTTGGATCCAATTGGGCCCAAAACCGCTTCAATAAAGCCCAAATGCGACTAATGGACCTTTAAAGTTTAATTAGGCCTAATGGGCCTAAATTGATTTCTAGGCTTACGAGGTAATTCCTTGATTGGGCTTTGGTTGCCGAAGCCCACGCCTTAAAGAAATTAATTAAAAGCCATTGGACTTTAATTAAATTAATATTGGATATTAATCGGGCTTTGAGACCGGTAACGATTAAAATTTGTAATTTAAATCGTAAAAGGTTTATAAATAAAGTGTAGTATTTAATTTGGAATTAAATAGCAAATTAGTATTAAATACAAATTGAATTGGATTTAATTTTGTAGTTTAATTTAATTCAAGAATTCGTACTTTGAGTACTTATTCGCAAAACGAGTTTGACTCGAGCAAAATCAAATAGTTGTTTGAACATTGGATGATCACTAATTATCAGATTAATTAATTTGATCAGATTGATTGATAACATGCTTGTGTGAAACATGGTTGCGATGCATGAATAATGTATATCAGATGGATATTAGATGGTGGGACAATTTAGAAATTGTTGTAATATATTTGATTTATTAATTGGACCTGCGTGTCCAGCCTTATTACCTCCTTATTCTTATATTCTCTTCTCACCTATTCCCCTCAATGTAAATGAGGTTTCTTTAGAAGTGTAGTGTAAGGGTAGTAGAAGTATATACTTGTGCTAGCGGGAGAGAGAAAGGGAGAGATTTGATATAGGATCAATGTGTAAAGTATCCATCCGCATATCATTATTATTTTATTCATATGCGCTTTGTTATGTGTTTAGAATGCATGTTTAAGGGTGTATGATGATGAGACCTTAACAAAGATAATAAATTGGTTGCCAATTTGGACGCGAAAAACCCTCGCAAAATATTAAGTGTTTTTCCTTCCATTGAGTGATTATCACTTAAGATCCGAGACTGGCATTGGCTTGTTGGCCAAAGTCAAGGCCTTTGTCCGTCGAGTATGTGTTTGAATCACGAGAGCTTTGTTCCATATCAGTGTCTTGTCCAAGTTTTGGTTTGTTGGCTAAAGTCAATACCACTTATTGTCCATCGACATTGATTACGAAGCTTTCCATGGTCAATGGTTTCCGCTTAACTGGATCACTAAGTTTGTTGTGCCAAATCCAAGGCTTAGTTGATTCAGAGGAAAAAGGTTAGGCAATATATTGGCATATATAAGATATATGTTTCGGACTTGGATGTCCCCTACAAGATATAGGAATTGGATTAGATCCAATTGATCTTAGAGATCTACCTAGTTAATTATCATACAATTTGTTGGCCAAAGTCAAGATTGTGTGATATTAACGGGATCCTAGCCCGCTAGGAAACACGTTTCCCGAGTACTCGACAGAGGGTTAGAGGCTCGCCGAAAAATAGTAGGAGACAAGAATTGAATTTGCAATATTCGTTTAATTAATTGCCATACGCGCTCAATCAAATATCATTCGTCAAATAAAATTAAATGTTATTTGGACTAATATTTAAACATTGTTTTAATTAACAGTTGGACTGTATTCAAACTATTCATTTATAGTTGATTTTATATTGGATTATAGTAATCAATATAATTGATTTTAATCTTTTAAATTATAGTTGATTAAATAGTTGGACTATTGTAATCATTATAATAAATAATACCTAAATCATTGATTAAATAGTTGGACTATTAGAATCAAGATATAATTGAAAAATTGACATTTAAAACATAATCCTAGGGAAAATGTATTTAAATGGTTTAATTTTCAGATTGGGAATAAATTTCAGGATGGTCTTGGAAACTAATAAGTTACTTTATTTGATAAAATAACATATTAGGCCTAAGCCCGGAGTTAAGAAAACAGTAGAGCATAATATTTGGAAGATCATGTAATGATAACTTTAGTGCTTAATCCATTAAGCTTATCGCAAAAGACTCCTTAATTTCTGAATCAGAACTAAGGATTAGATCTTTAAAGTATGATAAAGAAATTGAAGGATCTTCATAGATCTATATTTAGATCTTAGAAGTATATATTGCAATAAATATCTCTTGGAGAGTTAATGACTATTCTCAAGGAGACAAAGTCAAAGTTTGCAATAAGGCAAGTAGCGCAAGGCGCACCTTACTTCGATATTCTAGAAACCCGAGGCTTTGCCAAAGGCTACTGGAATGTGAAAAGGGCAAAGGCAAAATTATTATAATCTTCTAGGAAGATAAATGACATATCCTAAAATGTCTGCCTAAAATGTGGCAAACGGGATCACGGAAGCGTGACTGCCGTTTGAACAAAGCAGACATGAAGGAATTAAAGACGGGCAAGGCTCTAGCTTTAAATATGTTTGTCATAATTATGTTCATTACTAGTATTGAAATTAGATTTTAAATACTCAGTGTGGTACATAAAATATATGTATTGATGTTCAGAATCTGTTTTGAACAGGATACTGACTTCAATAGAGATTTATCTGCGAATCGGAAACGGGACGAAAGTCGTGTTTTAACCGCAGAAACCTAATTTTAGGAACTACCCTCGGGTGTGTACCTAAATTAGGAAAATGTTATAATGTGACTAGTTTGACTAAACATCATCTCTATATCAGTGTTTAACCCGCTGCGGTGAACCTTTATATTCTAGAACACTAAGTGTTTATTTATAAAGATGATATTGAGATAAACACATTAGATGTGAATAACAACATTTATATTTTGAATATAAATAAATCTCAAACATATAATATGACAAACAACAGCTCAAACTGATTTGATCAGATGAAACTTAATTATGGCATTGTTGTCTAGGACACAATTTAACAAGACTCGTATATCCACACTTTTAAAGAGTGGATACAATGACTATTTTGATTCCATTCAAATAAAGTCTACAAATGTAGTTTGTTGGGCAAAGTGCCCATAATACTATTTACTTGGTAAACGTGCAAGTGCCACTGATCTGTTAGCCCTAGTTCATAATAAAGCAAGTGGGCCCATGTCAAGTTAGGCTAGATGTGGATATAAATATTTCGTGACCTTTACGGATGTTGCATCGCGTTATGGTTATGTTTTTCTTTTGAAACACAAATCGGAAACTTTTAAGTTTCGACACGAAATAGACATACAGATCAGATAAAGTATTAACCGTCACGGTTAGACCATGAGAAAAATACTTAAGCAATAAGTTTCTAATATACTTGAAAGAGTATAGTATTCTTTCAATGAGGACTCCTCCCGGAACACGTCATTTTGACGGTGTGTCCGAACAGAGTAACCGAATTGTGTTAGACATGATAAGGTTAATCATGAGTCGCTCTGAGCTACCATTTCCTTCAACGGATAAGCATTAATAGTGCAATACTTATTTTGAATAAGGTTCCATAAAAATCTGTTTGACAGATTTCATATTAGATATGAACAGGAAATGAACTAGGCTTTCTCATTCTGAATATTTGGGTATGCTAGGCATATGTTTGGATGATACCAAACTAAAACCAAAAATGGATAAGTTCCGATTGTAGGTTATCCTAGGGATGCCAAAGTATAATACTTATAAATCTCACAAGAGAACAATGTAATTGTTGCTCGCCATGCGGTTTTTCCTAAGAGGAATACTGATATGCCAGTGGTAAGTGGGAGGATAGTAAAACTCGATGAAAATCAGAGTAATACTATTCCAGGCACCGATTTCTAATCGAACACAAATAGTTCATCAAAGATGAAACTAAACGATTAATCTTCGAATATAAAAGAACCGCGTAGGTCAGAGAGAATCAAAAAAGAACATGGGGTATGGGTTTCTGATCTCACCTCGTAAAGATGTCAATCTTTTGAGGTATACCAACTGACTACGTATGAGGAAGTGATACAATGTATCGACTCCCTAATTATGGCAAAGTGCCATGAGTCCGAAATGGATTCCATGTATATCAACTGTGTTTGGATACTAGTTGATGTACCGCAAGGCATTGTGCCTATTGGTACTTATAAGTCTTCAAGGAAGACATACATGGAAGGCAACATACCAACGTACAAAGCTAGGCTTTTGGTGGAATGGTATCGTTATCAACATTGTGTTGATTACAATGAAACATTTTACCTGTTGCCACGGTAAATGCATTTGGATAATGCTTGCTGATGCTGCATGTTTCATTTATGAAATATGGCAGCTAAATGCCAAAATCGCTTTCCTTAACGGAAACCTTTTGGAGGATGTTTAAATCATCCTGTCAGTTTTTTGTACCAAAACTAGCAAACAAGGTTTGCAGGTTATTCGATCCATTTTTGGTTTGCAGTTTAGTGGGAGCGCACTGATAATGATGTCCTATAAATAATGATAATATGTCATTTATTGGAAATGATATTCCCATATAAAATTATCGGTGAAAGCTTGGCTTTTATAAAATTCTCCGAGAATTCGTACTTTGAAAAATGTATGCGACCTGGTGTCTCACACGCTTTGAGCATATGGATTCACAATCAGGCCAATCCAAGTGATAGTCACTGGATTGATGTTAAGAACATCCTTTAGTTTCTTATAGAACTAAGGATACTGTCTTAAACTAAGGAGATGGAGAACTTGAAGTGACTGGGATCACTGTAGCAAGTTTCCTAAACCGAATAAAACGACTATAAGTCGTAAACGGTACTATAAAGTTTGAATAACGGAACAATGAGCTGGAGATCTTCCAAGCAAGATATTGTTACCGAATAAACAACAAATGCGGGTTATTGCTGCAGCTGAGGCAACAGTAGAAGCCATTTGAGGCGATAATAAATATAATTAGATTAGATATAGTTCTTTAGCAGTTGAACTAGGCTTCAGCACAAGCTAAAGAATTAACGGTCTCATCAACGATCCAGATACATACTTCGATATTCATATGATTCGTTCGGAACATACATCATGGCGATGTAATGATCGAATAAATCGCATCAGATGATAATCATTCAAATGCGCTGACTAAAGCCTTTTTCAGCAGTTTGAGCTAACCGTACATAGTTCGGGTGTAAGACATTCGATTGACTGGCTATAGGCCAAGTGGGAGATTGTTGGACAATTATGACCCATATCGTCACTATTTGTACAGATCATGGTGTTGTTGTACAAATTAACTATGTGACAAAAGAGATTGCTCTCTTATCATTTATGATTAGATCACCAAGATATATAATGATAGGAGGTCCTTATGACTTGTTCCTGGATTGAGAATGATATGAGACAGTATCAGTCCATGAAGGATAAATCATTAAATATCCCTAGTCAGAGTATTATCGAGATTGGACATTGGTAAATAAGTAAAAGACTAGTATTACACTTGTGCGCATTGTGAGGGCACAACGGCATAGTTCTCATATATTTGGGTATAGGATACTCATGCAAGTGTAATAGGAGGTGTGTTTACCGATGGTACGGGAAACAGCTTCGCTCTGGATAGACCCCCTCGGAATTCAATTGGTAGTATGACTATATGTTTATGGAAGTCCGAAATCAGGGTAGGTGTATTTGGTCTTAACCTGAGACTTGCACCGCTAATACTTGTGACAATCAATATACTTTGGTTTTGGTCGTCCAGGGCTTTAACTGGTTTCTGTGTACGCCTCTTCTGGGTATATTGAGAATCGTAGTGTATTGGGTGTGATGTCAAGACGGAAGTATCACTCTAGTCATATGGAGATGATGATCGCGTAGGGAAACAGAAATGGTTCACTAAAGCCCTGGACGACCAAAACCAAAGTATATTGATTGCCGCAAGTATTATTGATGTAAGACTCAAGTTAAAACCAAATACACCTACCCTGATTCGGATTCCCATAGACACATAGTCATACTACCAATGGGATTTTGAGGGGTCTATCCAGAGCGAAGCTGTTCCCGTACCATCGGTAAACACAACCTCCAATCACACTTGCATAAGTATCCAATACTTAAATATATGAGAACTATGACGTTATGCTCCCACAACGTGCACAAGTGCAATACTAGTCTATTCTGCATTATCGATGTCCAGTCTCGATAATACTATGACTAGGGATATTTAATTATTAAAGCTTAGTGGATTAATACTGTCTCATATCTTATTAATCTGGCACTAATCATATGGACGTTTATCATTTATGTATCTTGGTAATCCAATTACAAATGATAAAAGAGCAATTTCATTTGTCACATAGTTAATTTGTACAACAACGCCGTGTTTTGTACAAATAATGATGCTATGGGTCATAATTGTCCAATAATCTCCCACTTGGCCTATAGCCAATCACTCAAGTGTCCTACACCTAAACTATGTATGGGTTGCTTAAACTTCTGCTGAGAAACAGCTTTCGTCAGCAGATTTGGAAGGTTATCATCTGATACGATTTATTCGATCATCACATTTCCATGATGTATGATCTTACGAATCAGTTGAAACTATTTGAAGTACATACTTGGATCGTTGATGAGACCATTAATTCTTTAGCTTGTGTTATAGCCTAACTCAGCCGCTAACAGAACTACACCAAATCTAATTAGGATTATATAGATCCAAAATGCTTCTTTTGCTGCCTCAGCTGCAGCAATATTCCACTTTTGTTTTTATTCGGCAACAATACTTGCTTGGAAGATTTCCAGCTCACTGTTCCATTATTCAAACTATATAGTACCCTTATTACGACTTATAGTCGTTTTTGTCTGTTTGGAAACTTGCAACGGTGAACCCAGTCACTTCAAGTTCTCCTTCTCCATAGCTTAAGAAAGCATCCTTAGTTCGTCTAAGATACTAAAGGATGTTCTTAACATCAATCCAGTGACTATCACTTGGATTGGCCTGATTGTGACTCCATATCCTCAAAGTTATTAGACATCAGGTCGCGTACATATTTTTCAATGTACGAGTTCTCAGAGAGTGCCAACAACTTTTAGATCTATCCTAGTAGATCGTTATTCCTAGAATAAAGGTTGTCTCTCCCAATTAGTCTATGGAGAATTTTCATGAAAGCCAAGCTTTCACCGATTGTATTATGGGAATGTCATTTCCAAGAAATGATATATCATCATTATATAGGACAATCACTGTCAGTGCGCTCCCATTGATCTTCTTATATACACAAGAATCATTTTCGTTTTTAATTAAATCATATACCATTATGATCTTATCAAAACGTTGGTTCCAAGAACGCAATGCTTGCTTCAATCCATAAATGGATCGATTTAACTTGCAAACCTTGTTTGCTGTTTTGGTATGACAAAATCGTTAGGATGTTTATAAACATCCTCCAAAAGGTTTCCGTTGAAGGAAAGCGGTTTTGATGTTCAGCTGCCATATTTCATAAATTAAATACGCAGCATTAGCAAGCATTATCCAAAATGATTTAATCATGGCAACGGATAAAAGGTTTCGTCGTAATCGACACCATGTTGATGACAATACCATTTCACCACAAGCCTAGCTTTGTACATTTGTATGTTTCCATCCATGTTTGTCTTCCTTGAAGACTCATTTAGTACCAATAGGCACAATGCCTTCCGGTACAACAACCAGTGTCCAAACTTAGTTGGTATACATGGAATCCATTTCGGACATCATGACACTTTTCCATAATAGGGAGTCGATACCTTGTATCACTTCCTCATACGTAGCTGGTTTGTGTTCCTCAATAAGATTGACATCTTTACGAGGTGAGATCAGAAACCAATACCACCCAGGTTGTTTTCTGACTCTCTCCGACTTGCGCGGTTCTTGTGTATTCGAAGATTATGGTGCAGTTTCATCCCTGATGAATTGTCTGTGTTCCGTTAAAGAATCGGTGCCTGGAACAGTATTACTCTGATTTTCATCGAGTATTACTTTCCTCCCACTTACCAATGCATATAGGTATTCTTTTTAGGAAAACAGCATGGAGAGTAACAATTACATTGTTCTCTTGTGAGTTGTATAAGTACTATACAACTGGTTTTCCTAAGACAACCTACAAATATGCACTTATCCGAATTTGGGTTCTAGTTTGGTATCATCCAAACATATGCCCAGCATTCCCAAATCTTCAGGAATGAGAAACCTAATTTCTTTCCTGTTCATATCTAATATGAAGTCTGTCCAATAGATTTTTCATGGAACCTTATTGAAAATAAGTATTGCACGGTTTAATGTGTATCCCTAGAAGGAAAATGGTAGCTCAGAGCGACTCATCATTAACCTAACTATGTCCAACAAAGTTCGGTTTTTTAGTTCGTACACACCGTCAAATTGAGGTGTTCCGGGAGGAGTCCATTGTGAAAGAATACTATAGCCTTTCAAATAATCGAGAAACTTATTGCACAAGTATCTCCATCACAGTCCAATCGTGATGTTTCAATACTCTTGCTGGTCTGTTTTTATACTTCGTGTCGAAACCCTTTGAATTTATCAAAAGTTTCCAATTTATGTTTCACAAGAAACACATAACCATAATGTGATGCCACATCCGTAAAGGTTTCAAAGTATTCATATCCACCTCTAGCCTAGTTAGACATGGGCCCACTTACGTCACTATGAATGAGGGCTAACAGGTAGGTAGCACTTACACTTTTACCAAGTAAAAGGTATTTTAGGCACTTTGCCCAATAAACTAGATTCGTAGTCATCATTTGAATTAGAATAAAATCCGTCCTAGTACCCACTCTTAGAAAGTGTGGATATATGAGTCTTGTTAATGTGTCCCAAACAACAATGCCACAAATAAGTCTCAACTGATTTATTCAGTTTGAGCTATTTGTTTGTCATGTTATACGTTTGAGATTCATTTATATTCAAAATATAAATACTGTTATTCACATCTAATGTGTTTATCTCAATATCATCTTTATAAAATAAAACACTTAGTGTTCTAGAATATAAAGGTTTACCCGCAACGGGTTATACTAGATATAGAGATAATGTTTCTAGTCAAACTAGGTACATTATAACAGTTTCCTAATTTAAGTACATGCCCCAAGGGCAGTTCCAAAACTTTGGTTTCTACGGTTAAAATAGTGACTCTCGTCCCGTTTCCGACGCGCAGGTAGATCTCAACTGAAGTCAATATCCTGCTCATCAGTAGATTCCGCACATCAGTACATATTTTTATGTACCCATCTAGCATCAAAAATCCAATTTTGAAACTAATAGTGAACATTTTTATGACAAAAATACTTGAAGTCGGAGCCTTGCCCCGCCTTCACTTCCGTCATGTCTGCCTTGTCCATACGACAGTCACACATCCGGTGACCCTATTTTCCACAGTTTAGGTAGACATCTTGGGATATGTCCTTTGTCTTCCTAGAAGACTGTGGTGATTTTGCCTTTGCCAATTTTAGAAGCCCTGGCTCTGCCTCCTTGAGCATAGTCATCAACTCTCTAAGAGTTTACTCTTGGTTCATAATGAAACTTCCCCAGCTTTCGGGTAGAGACTATAAGATAAAATCTTTGGTAGTCTCGGCCATGTAGGTAACGCCCAGCTAACCTAGCTGATTGATTTCAGCAATCATCTGCAACACCTAGTGCTCGACAGATGTACCCTCTGACAAACGCGAGCGAAAGAGCTTCTTTTGCAATTCGTATTTCTAAGATCTAAGATTAGATCTATGAAGATCTTTAATTTCAACATCATGGTATAATGATCTAATCCTTAGGTTTGACGACAAAATTAAAGTGTCATTGCATTAAGCATAAAGGATTGAGCACTAAAGTTATCATCAACATTAGTCTTCCAAAACTCATGCTCCACTATTTGTTGAACTCCAGGCTCAGGCCCGAGATGTTTCTCTATCAAATAGAATAACTTCTCAGTTCCCAGGACTATCATTAGGTTTTATTCCCAATCTGAAAATTGGAGCCGTTTAAAGATATTTTTCTCCCAGGATTATGTTCTAAACGCTAATCTTTCAGTTATCTTGATTCCAATAGTCCAACTATCCAATCAACGATTTCTAGTAGAATTTGATGTAATGATTATTATAGTCTAACTATATAATCAACTACAATTGTTCGGTTATATTGAAATATATTGATTACTATAATCCAATTATATAACCAACTACAAATGAAGTAGTTTGAATACAGTCCAACTGTTTAATTAAAATAACAATTAAATATTAGTCCAACTAATATATTTATTAATTAATGAAGAAAAATGAAATGAGCGCGTATTGGCAAGTATCTAAACAAAATTGAAAATTTAATACTTGCCTCCCACTATTTTTCGGCGAGCCTCTAACCCTTTGTTGAGTACTCGGGAAACCTAGTTTCCTAGTGGGCTATGATCCCGTTAAATAACACACAACCTTGACTTTGGCCAACAAGCTGTATGATATTTAACTAGGTAGATCTCTAAGATCAATTGGATCTCATCCAATTCCTAGATCCAGTAGGTGGACATCCAAGTCCGAAACAACTAAGCCTTGGCTTTGGCACAACAAGCTTAATGATTCCAGTTAAGCGGGACCCATTGACTTTGGAAAGGTTCGTAATCGATGTCGATGGACAAGAAGTGATATTGACTTGGCCAACAAATCACAACTTGGACAAGACATGCGATATGGAACAAAGCCTTTATGATTCAAACACATCCGCAATGGACAAAGGTCTTCACTTTGGCCAACAAACCAGTGCCAATCTTGGATCTTGAGAGAGAATCACTCAATGGAAGGAAAACACTTAATATTTGTTTAGGGTTTTTCGCATAATTGGCAACCGATTAATTATCTTTGATTAGGACTCATCATACACCCTTAAGCATGCATTCTAAAAGCATAATAAGGCGCGATAAATAAATTAATAATGATATGCGGATGGATATTTAAAACATTTTGTTCTTATAACAATTCTCTCCATTTCCTCTCCACGGCTAGCACTATTCTTACTTCTACCCAATTACATAACACTTCTAAAGAAACCTCATTTACATTGAAAGGAATAGGTGAGAAGAGAATTACAAAGAATCGAGAGATAAAAGCTGGACACGCAGGTCCAATTTAATAAATTCTAAATTTATTACAACAATTTCCAAAATTGCCCTTACCCATCTAATATCCATCTGATATACATTATTCATACATCACATCCATGTATTCAAACAAAGCATGTTATCAATCAATCTAATCCAATTGATTAATCTTTGATTAATAACCATCCAATGTTCAAACAACGATTTGATTTGCGCGAGTCCAACTCGTGTAAGAATAAGTACTCAAAGTACGAATTCTTGAATTATATGGAACTACAATATTAAATCCAATTTAATTTATATTCAATACTAATTCTTTATTTAATTCCAAATTAAATAATTAAACTTTTTTAATGTGCCTTTGCGACTTAGATTCTAAATCTAATCTTAATAGGTCTCAAAGCCCAATTAACATCCAATGTCAATTTAATTAAAGTCCAATGGGCTTTTAATTAATTCATAAGGCATGAATTTGGCAACCAAAGCCCAATAATGAATCACTCTTTGCCACAAAATTAATTTTGGCCCATTAGGCCCAATTATCATATTTGGACTTTATGGAAATGGTTTTATGCCCAATTGGATCCAACCAATTATCATAAACCATAATTGGCCCAACCAAGCCCATTAAGCCCAAATACAACATTTTTAGCCCATTCCAAATTAAGCCCAATTAATTTAATCATAATATTCCAAATATCACAATTATTTAATTAAAGTGTATTAGCAATAACTAATTAGATAAATTAATATTTTTGAAACACCAATTACACTAATTAATCATGCTCTAATATCTTCAATACATGTCCAACATTATTGAATCAAAATCAAGTTATTTACATTCTCTTAACTCACGGCAATCTTGGGATTTTTATATCTGATTTTGATTTCAATCCAATTAAATCACAAATCAATATATCCAAGCATTTTAAACACATCCAATGGTCTAAAAAATCAAAATCATCATTAGCTACAAAGGGTTACAAATTCAGCCTAGCCATAAAATTTGGGGGAAGATTAATCCAATAATTTTTTCATCAAATTGAACATACATAACTCTAAGTTATCAATATGTAAGCATACTCAAACAAATAATTTGATCAAATCATGCTCAAATAAAAAATACCCAAATTCAAGTAAATAAACCCTAAGTCAAATTCTTGCTTAATTTAGGTTCTGATACCATTGTTGGGTTTTCTAGGTCAAACCAAGATCAATTAAGCCTATGAAATGTGTGAATATGCAAAGTAAAGTAGTGGAAATACTCACTTTGATTGGCTTGGTGTTGGACAATTATGACACATAGTGTCACTATTTGTACAGATCACGGCGTTGTTGTACAAATTAACTATGTTACAAAGGAGATTGCACTCTTATCATTTGTGATTAGATCACCTAGATATATAAATGATAGGAGGTCTCTGTGATTTGTTCCTGGACGGAGAATGATATGAGACAGTATCAGTCCACGAAGGATAAATCATTAAACATCCATAGTTAGAGCATTATCGAGATTGGACATCGATGAATGCGTAAAAGACTAGTATTACACTTGTGCGCTTTGTGAGGGCACAACGGCATAGTTCTCATATATTTGGGTATAGGATACTTATGCAAATGTAATAGGATGTTGTGTTTTGCCGATGGTACGTTAAACAACTTCACTCTGGATAAGACCCCCTCGGAATTCCATTGGTAGTATGACTATGTGTCTGTGGAAATCCGAAATCAGGGTAGGTGTATTTGGTCTTAACTTGAGACTTGCACCGCTAATACATACGACAATCAATATACTTTGGTTGAGGTCGTCCAGGGCTTTAATCGGTTTATGTGTACACCAATTCTGGGTATATCGAGAATCATAGTGTGTTGGGTTTGATGTCAAGAAGGAAGTGTCACTCCAGTCACAGGGATACAGAACTGGTTCTCTATTTAAGGTTGCAACCGTCGGGATAATATGACTTGGTAATGATTATCCAATTTTAAAGAGACTAGTTGCTTGTAATCCGATATATGCTTCCTATGGGGCAGACACTGTACCAGCCCCAGGCCTCGCATGTGATCATCCGATACTGGACAGAAATATGCAATACTACGTATACTACGCCTGATACATATCCTTTATTCCTGTAAGGATATTTCCGGAGAATTGGGGAGGCATGGCGCTTTGCTATAAGCCAACCTTGTCTTGTAATTCGGTATAAACGTAGTACGAGGTACGTACGTTTTCGGATAATCCGACGACCGAATTTACTACCAATATATTCGGGGATCTCATGGGTTGCTTCCAAAAGATTCACCGATGACGTATAACTCGCACTCTAAATTAATCTGGGATTAATTAGATGAGAGAGAAAATTAATCTGGGATTAATTACGGAGATATTTTATTTTTGATAAAATATCATTTAAAGAGAGATAACGGTAATTTGGAATTAATCGATAAATTAATATATTTGATATATTAAACGAAATTGGATTTCGACGTGGAATTAAAATTAGATTTTAATTCGGGCGAACGAGTTAATTTAGAATTAATTCGTTAGCGACGTGAATAGTGACTTCACTAGGCGTAATCATTTAATTACGACGCAACGGAAAATTCATTAATTTGGAATTAGCGAACCCGAGCCTGAGATTATTTGTGAGCGCATTCGCATTTCGAATTCGAGTGCGGCACGCAAGTCACATCAAGCGTCAAATCATTAGTCACATCAAGCGTCAAATCAAATGTCACTTTGAGTGATGTGACATGTTGTCACTTGATTGAGTGATGTGAGTGATGTGAGTTGTTGAATTGGTTGGAGGCTTTGATTGTTTGACTTTTAAAAGCCAAAATTGTGTATATGATTTAATTAAATCATTTACCAAGTTTTTAAGCAACAAGTCTCCTTCTTCTTCTCTCAATACACACCCAAAGTGGGCTGTTCTCCTCTCTCTGCAGCAGCTCAAAACCGAGCAGTGGGAAGCATAGAGTGATGGTTTTGAGGCAAAATCATCAAGTGCTAGCACACTACGAGATATGCGAAGGTGAGAGGGAAGTACACCCATGAGCCGAGAATCACCACGACGAAGCTTGGAGCTTGGAAATTGATTCAAAATGGCCAAACCAGTGAGCTTGGACAGTGGACTGCCAACGCCAAAACAGTGAGCAGAAATTCAATTTTTGTTCGTCAAATCGTCGCTCAACCGCTCGATGTAAGTATTCTGCGACTTCTCCAATGTATTCACTTATATTTCATGCTTGATTTGTGATCCTTGGGACCCTTAGAATTGCCAACAATGGTATCAAGAGCTGGTTAAAAGCATGAAATTCATTTAGGGCTTAAAATTGGGCAAACATGATTTTGAGCATGATTAATCAAATTGGATGGATTAGTATGTTTAAATGTTTTTGAATTAATGATTGATTGGATCAATTCGTTGAAATTGTGTTTGGAACAAATTTCCCCAATATTTTGGTAATGGCCGAATTTGATGCCCTATGATGTCTTGGGATTTTTAATTTTTGACAATTGGATGTGTTGGAAATCATTCGGGATGATAATTTAATGTCGATTGTGCGTTTAATTGGATTGAAACCGAATCAGACAAAATTCCCCAAATAGCCGAGAGTCAAGAAGCATGATTGGGTTTGATTTTTTGTAAATTTGTGTTCGACACTGATTGATGTAGTTGAGCATGATTAATTAGCCTAATTGTGTATTGGAAATATTGATTTGGGTGATTAATTATGTTAATGCACTTTGATTAATTAAATTGTAAAATTGGATTTTAGTAATTAGTTAATTGGGCTAATTTTGGAAATTGGGCTTAAATTGTTGTAAATGGGCTAAATGGGCTTGTTGTACAAAGTTGGGTTTAGGCAAATTGGATTGGATCCAATTGGGCCCAAAACCGCTTCCATAAAGCCCAAATGCGACTTCATGAACCTTTAAAGTTTAATTGGGCCTAATGGGCCAAGATTAATTTCTAGGCTTATGGGGTAACTCCAGGATTGGATTTTGGTTATTCGGTTTGACCCGAGTTGACCAAAAGTCCACGCCGTGAGAAATTAATTAAAAGGCCATTGGACTTTAATTAAATTGACGTTGGACGTTAATCGGGCTTTGAGACCCGTAACGATTAAATTTGGAATTTAAGTCGTAAAGGTTCGTATATAAAGTGTGATATTTAATTTGGAATTAAATAGTGAATTAGAATTAAATACAAAATGAATTGGATTTAATTATGTAGTTTAATTTAATTCGAGAATTTGTACTTTGAGTACTTATTCGCAAAACGAGTTTGACTCGAGCAAAATCAAATCGTTGTTTGAACATTGGATGATCACTAATTATCAGATTAATTAATTTGATTAGATTGATTGATAACATGCTTGTGTGAATACATGGTTGCGATGCATGAATATTGTATATCGGAAGGATATTAGATGGGTGGGACAATTTTAGAAATTATGTAATAAATTTGTTTTATTAATTGGACCTGCGTGTCCAGCCTTATCACCTCCTATTCTTTGTATTCTCTTCTCACATATTCCCCTCAATGTAAATGAGGTTTCTTTAGAAGTTTAGTGTAACGGGTAGAAGGAATATTTGTGCTAGCGGGAGAGAGAAAGGGAGAGATTTGATCTAGGATCAATGTGTAAAGTATCCATCTGCATATCATTATTATTTTTCATATGCGCTTAATTATGTGTTTAGAATGCATATTTAAGGGTGTATGATGATGAGACCTTAACAAAGATAATAAACTGGTTGCCAATTTGCACGCGAAAAACCCTGCATAATATTAAGCGTATTTCCTTCCATTGAGTGATTCTCACTCAAGATCTAAGACGGCATTGGTTTGTTGGCCAAAGTCAAGGCCTTTGTCTGTCAATGATGTGTTTGAATCATGAAGGCTTTGTTACATGTCAATGTCTTGTCCAAGTTGTGGTTTGTTGGCCAAAGTCAAGACCACTTCTTGTCTATCGACATTGATTACGAAGCTTTCCATGGTCAATGGGTCGCGCTTAACTGGGATCACTAAGTTTGTTGTGCCAAAGCCAAGGCTTAGTTGATTCAGAGGAAAAAGGTTAGGTAATACATTGGATGTATTGGCATATATAGATATATGTTTCGGACTTGGATGTCCCCCTACCGGATCTAGGAATTGGATTAGATCCAATCGATCTTAGAGATCTACCTAGTTAATTATCATACAATTTGTTGGCCAAAGTCAAGATTGTGTGATATTTAACGGGATCCTAGCCCACTAGGAAACGCGGTTTCCCGAGTACTCGACAGAGGGTTAGAGGCTCGCCGAAAAATAGTGGGAGGCAAGAATTGAATTTGCAATATTCGTTCAATTACTCGCCATACACGCTCAAACATATATCAATTCGTTATATAAATTAAATGTTAGTTGGACTAATATTTAAATGTTGTTTTAATAAATAGTTGGACTATATTCAAACTATTCAATTATAGTTGATTTTATAAGTGGATTATAGTAATCAATATAATTGATTTTAATCTATTAAATTTTAAGTTGATTAATTAGTTGGACTATTGTAATCATTATAATAAATAGTACCTAAATCATTGATTAAATAGTTGGACTATTAGAATCAAGATATAAATTGAAAGATTAACGTTTAATACATAATTTTAGGGAAAATGTATTTAAATGGTTCAATTTTCAAATTGGAAATAATTTCAGGATGGTCCTGGAAAAATAATAAGTTACTTTATTGGATAAAATAACATATTAAGCCTAACCCGGAGTTAAGCAAACAGTAGAGCATAATCTTTGGAAGATTATGTGATGATAACTTTAGTGCTTAATCCATTATACTCACCGTAGTAGACTCCTTAATTTCTGAATCAGAACTAAGGATTAGATCCCTAAAGTATGATACTGGAATTGAAGGATCTTCATAAATCTACACTTAGATTTTAGAAGTACTAAATTGCAATAAATAATTCTTGGAGAATTAATGACTATTCTCAAGGAGATAAAGTCAAAGTTTGCAATAAGTCAAGTAGCGCAAGGCGCACCTCACATCGATATTCTAGAAGGCCAAGGCTTGGCCAAAGGCTTCTGGAGTGTTAAAAATGGCAAAGGCAAAATCATTATAATCTTCTAGGAAGATAAAGGACATATCCCAAAATATCTGCCTAACTGTGGCAAACGGGATTGCGGAAGCGTGACTGCCGTTTGGACAATGCAGACATGAAGGAATTGAAGACGGTGCAAGGCTTCGACTTCAAATATGTTTCAAGATTATGTTCACTACTAGTTTTGAAATTGGATTTTAAATACTTAGTGTGGTTCATAAATATATACTGATTTTCAGAATCTGCTATGAGCAGGATTAGGAAACTGTTATAATGTAACTAGTTTAACTAGGAATATTATCTCTATATCAGTGTTTAATTCGTTGCGGATTGAACCTTTATATTCTAGAACACTAAAGTGTTTTATTATATCAAGATGATATTGAGATAAACACATTAGATGTGAATAACAACATTAATATTTTGAATATAAATAAATCTTAAACGTATATAATGACAAACAAATAGCTCAAACTGATTTGATCAGATGAAACATATTGTGGCGTTGTAGTCTGGGACACAATCAAACAAGACTCGTATATCCACACTTTTGAAGAGTGGGTACTCGGACTGATTTGATTCCAATCAATGAAAGTCTACGAATCTAGTTTATTGGGCAATGTGCGTAAAACACTATTTACTTGGTAAAAGTGTACATGCCACCAATATGTTAGCCCTAGTTCATAATGAAGCAAGTGGGCCCATGTCTAGCTACGCTAGAGGTGGATATTAATATTTCGTGACCTTTACGGATGTGGCATCGCGCTATGGTTATGTGTTTCTTTTGAAGAACACAAATCGTAAAGTTTTAAAGTTTCGACACGAAATAGACAAACAGATCGGCTATAGTATTATACCGTCACGGTAAGACCGTAATGGAAAATACTTAAGCAATAAGTTTCTCATTTAATTAAAAGAGTATAGTATTATTTCAATAAGGACTCCTCCCGAAACACGTCATTTTGACGGTGTGTCCGAACGGATAAACCGAATTTGTTGGACATGATAAGGTTAATCATGAGTCGCTCTGAGTTACCATTTCCTTTAACGGATAAGCATTAACAGTGCAGAACTTATTTTGAATAAGGTTCCATAAAAATCTATTTGACAGATTTCGTGTTTATTGTAGGTTATCCTAGGGATAGCATAAGTATTGTACTTATACAACTCACGAGAGAACAATTAGATTGGTGCTCACCATGCGGTTTTCCTAAGAGGAATACCGATATGCAGTAGTAAGTGGGAGGATAGTAAAACTCAATGAAAATCAGAGTAATACTATTCCAGGCATTCATTCCTAATGGAACACAAATCGTTCATCAATGATGAAACTATTACAATTAATCTTCATATACACAAGAACCACGTAAGTCGGAGAGAGTCAGAAAACAACCTGGGGTATGGGTTTCTGATCTCACCTCATAAAGATGTCTATCTTATTGAGGTATACCAACTGACTACGAATGGGGAAGTGATACAAGGTATCGACTACCTATTATGGCAAAGTGTCATATGATCCGAAATGGATTCCATGTATATCAACATGTTTAGAACTAGTTGATGTACCACAAGGCATTGTGCCTATTGGTACTTATAAGTCTTTAAGGAAGACGTACATGGATGGCAATATACCAAAGTACTAAGCTAGGCTTGTAGCGGAAAGGTATCGTTATCAACATTTTGTTGATTACAATTCAACCTTTAACTGTTGCCACGGTAAATCCATTTGGATAATGCTTGCTAAAGCTGCACGTTTCATGTATGAAATATGACAATATTACGGGAAAATCGCTTTCCTGAAAGGGAAACCTTTAGGAGGATGTTTACAACATCCTGACGGTTTTGTCGTACCAAAACTAGCAAACAAGGTTTGCAAGTTATTCGATCCATGTTTGGATTGAAGCAAGCATAGGTTATTGGAATTGTCGTTTTGATGTAATCATAATGGTTTATGATTTAATTCAAAACAAAATGATTCTTGTGTATATAAGAGGGTTAGAGGGAACGCACTGCCAATCGCTGTCATGTAAATAATGATAATATATCATTTCTCAAAATGGTATTCCCATAAAATAACTATCGGTGAAAGCTTGACTTTCGATAAAACTCTCCGAGAAATCGTACATTGAAAAATGTACGTGACCTGATGTCTCATACGCTTTGAGCATATGGATTCACAAACAGGCCAATCCGAGTGATAGTCACTGGATTGAAGTTAAAAACATTCGTTAGTATCTTAGAGAACTAAGGATGCTGTCTTAATCTATGGAGAATGAGAACTTAAAGTGACTGGGATCACTGTAGCGAGTTTCCTAACCAATAAAGATGACTATAAGTCGCAAATGGTACTATACAGTTTGAATAACGGTACTGTGAGCTAGAAATCTTCCAAACAAGATACTGTTACCGGATAAACAACAAATGCGGGTTATTGCTGCAGCTGAAGCAGCAATAGAAGCCTTCTAGGTCGATAACAAATCTAATTAGATTAGATATAGTTCTGTTAGCAGCTGAGCTAGGCTCGAGCACATGCTAAAGAATTAATGGTCTCATCAACGATCCAGATACATACTTTGACTATTCATCTGATTTGTTTGGATCATACATCGTGGCGATGTGATGATCGAATAAATCACATCAGATGATAATCATGAAAATCCACCGATGAAAGTCTTTCATCAGCAATTTGAACCAACCGTACATAATTCGGGTGTCAGACACTCGAGTGACTGGCTATAGGCCAAGTGGGAGATTGTTGGACAATTATGACTCATAGCGTCACTATTTGTACAGATCACGGTATTGTTGTACAAATTAACTATGTGACAAATGAGATTGCACTCTTATCATTTGTGATTAGATCACCTAGATATATAAATGATAGGAGGTCATTATGATTTGTTCCTGGACGGAGAATGATATGAGACAGTGTTAGTCCACGAAGGATAAATCATTAAACATCCCTAGTCAGAGCATTATCGAGATTGGACATCGAAGAATGCGTAAAAGACTAGTATTACACTTGTGCGCGTTGTGAGGGCACAACGACATAGTTCTCATATATTTGGGTATAGGATACTCATGCAAGTGTAATAGGAGGTTGTGTTTTTCCGATGGTACGGGAAACAGCTTCACTATGGATAAGACCCCCTCGGAATTCCATTGGTAGTATGACTATGTGTCTATGGAAATCCGAAATCAGGGTAGGTGTATTTGGTCTTAACCTAAGACTTGCACCGCTAATACATACGACAATCAATATACTTTGGTTGAGGTCGTCCAGGGCTTTAACCGGTTTCTGTGTACGCCAATTCTAGGTATATCGAGAATCGTATTGTGTTGGGTGTGATGTCAAGACGGAAGTGTCACTCCAGTCATATAGAGTTGATGATCGCACATGGATACAGAACTGGTTCTCTATATAAGGTTGCAACCGTCGGGATAATATGACTTGGTCATGATTATCCGATTTTAAGGAGACTAGTTGCTTGTAATCCGATATATGCTTCGTACGGGGCAGACACTGTACCAGCCCCAGCCCTCGCATGTGATCATCCGATACTTGACAGAAATACGCAATACTACGTATACTACGCCTGATACAGATCCTTTATTCCTGTAAGGATATTTCCAGAGAATTGGGGAGGCATGGCGCTTTGCTAGAAGCCAACCTTGTCTTGTAATTCGGTATAGACGTAGTACGAGGTACGTACGTGTTCGGATAGTTCGACGACCGAATTTACTACCAACATATTGTTGGACAATTATGAGCCATAGCGTCACTATTTGTACAGATCACGGTGTTGTTGTACAAATTAACTATGTGACAAAGGAGATTGCACTCTTATCATTTGTGATTAGATCACTAAGATATATAAATGATGAGAGGTCCTTATGATTTGTTCCTGGATTGAGAATGATATGAGACAGCATCAATCCACGAAGGATAAATCATTAAATATCCCTAGTCAGAGCATTATCGAGATTGGACATCGATGAATGCGTAAAAGACTAGTATTACACTTGTGCGCGTTGTGAGGGCACAACGACATAGTTTTCATATATTTGGGTATAGGATACTCATGCAAGTGTAATAGGAGGTTGTGTTTCACCGATGGTACGGGAAATAGCTTCGCTCTGGATAGACCCCCTCGGAGTTCCATTGGTAGTATGACTACGTGTCTATGGAAGTCCGAAATCAGGGTAGGTGTATTTGGTCTTAACCTGAGACTTGCACTGCTAATGCATACGATAATCAAAATACTTTGGTTGAGGTCATCCAGGGCTTTAACCGGTTTCTGTGTATGCCAATTCTGGGTATATCGAGAATCATAGTGTGTTGGGTGTGATGTCAAGAAGGAAGTTTCACTCCAGTCATATGGAGTTAATGATCATGCATGGATAAAGAACTGGTTCTCTATAAAGGTTGCAACCGTCGGGATAATATGACTTGTTCATGATTATCCGATTTTAAAGAGACTAGTTGCTCGTTATCCAATATATGTATCGTACGGGGCAGACACTGTACCAGCCCCAGGCCTTGCATGTGATCATCTGATACTGGACATAAATACGCAATACTACGGTATACTACGCTTGATATAAATCCTTATTCCTATAAGGATATTTCCGGAGAATTGGGTAGGCACAACGCTTTGCTAGAGGCCAACCTTGTCTTGTAAATCGGTAAAACGTATTACTTGGTACTTACGTGTTCGGATAGTCCGACGACCGATTTGACTGCCAACATATCCGGGGATCTCATGGGTCACTTCCCAAAGATTCACCGATGACGTATTACTCGCACTTTTAATTAATCTGGGATTAATTAGATGAGAGAGAAAATTAATCTGGGATTAATCGCACAGATATTTTATCTAGGATAAAATATCATTTAAACAGAGATAACGATTAATTTAGAATTAATCGATAAATTAATATATTTGATATATTAAACGAAATTGGATTTCGACGCGGAATTAAAATTAGATTTTAAATCGGTCGAACGAATTAATTTAGAATTAATTCGTTAGTGACGTGAATGGTAATTATGCTTGTCATGATTATTTAATTAAATTAGATTTAATAACGACGCAACGGAAAATTCGTTAATTTGGGATTAGCGAACCCGAGCCCGAGATTATTTGCGAGCGCATTTGCATTTCGAATTCGAGTGCGGTAAATCAAATCAAGCGTCAAATCGCTAGTCGCATCTAGCGTCACATCATTCATCAATCAAGTGATGGATGTCTTTCACTTTAAGTGATTGATGCCAGTCACTATTCACTGATTGATGGAAGTTAATGTGAGTTGATGTGTGTGGTTGGCATTTAAGGCTTTGTTTTTGGAGGGAAAAATTTGGTAATTGTTTTTGGAAAATATATTACAATTTTTGCTTAAAAAAAACATAACACATTTAACTCTTTCTCTCTCCTTTTCTCTTCCTCATCTCACGCCCACAGTGGGCTATTTTCTTCTGGTTCTTGGCAGTTCACTGCCGTGGAAGTGAAGGGAAAGGGAAGCAAAGTGCTTGAGATTTGTGGCAAATTTCAAGAGAGCTAGCACTCCGAGAGACATGCGAAGGTAATAGGGAAGTCTACCAATGAGCCGGGAACCATTCGACGAAGCTTGGAGCTCCAAGATGATCCTCCAATGGCGCCTAACCAGTGAGCTGGGCTGCTCACTGCAGAGCAGTGAAGTGAGGCAGTAAGTTCGTTTTTGTTGCCTCCGCGTTGCTCAACCGATCGATGTGAGTATTCCGCGACTTTCTCGATTTGTATTCGCACTTATTTCATGTTTATTATTCGATCCTTTGGACCTAGAAACTCCAACAATGGTATCAGAGCGATTAAAAGCATGAAATTTGACATAGGGTTAAAATTTGGGTAAAAATGTGTTTGAGCATGATTTGTGAAATTGGATGAATGAGTATGTTTATAACATGTATAATTTAAGATTTATTGGATCAATTTAATGAAATGTTGTTTGGAACAAAATTTCCCCAAATTCTTGTCTTGGCCGAGAGTTGTGCCCTTTGTGTTCTTGGAGAATTTTGATTTTTTGATTCGTTGGATGAGTCAGAATCATTCGGGAATGTGATTTAATGTCGATTGTGGATTTAATCGGATTGAAACCGAATCGGACATAATTTTCCCTTCCATTGCCGAGAACAATAAGCATGATATGTGTTTGATTTAGATTAATTTGTATTGGACACTAATTGATTTAAATGAACATGATTAATTGTGTAAATTAATGTTTTAGAAATTTTAATTTGGGTGGTTAATTGTGTAATACACTTTAGGGTAATTAAATTGGAAAATTTGATTTTTGTAATTTAATTGATTTGGTCCTATTTTTTGAAATTGGGCTTAAATGTTGTTATTGGGCTTAATGGGCTTTGTTGTACAAAGTTGGGTTAAGGCGAATCGGATTGGATCCAATTAGGCCCAAAAAACCTTCCATAAAGCCCAAATGCGACTTAATGGACCTTTGTAATTTAATTGGGCCTAATGGGCCAAAATTGATTTAAAGGCTTATGGGGTAAATCCCGGTTTGGACTTTGGTTATCGGTTTGATCCAATTTGACCAAAAGTCCACGCCTTAAGAAATTAATTAAAAGCCCATTGGACTTTAATTAAATTAACGTTGGACGTTAATCGGGCTTTGAGACCCGTAGCGATTAAATTTGGAATTTAAATCGTAAAAGGTTTATTATTAAAGTGTGTTATTTAATTTAGAATTAAATAATGAATTAGAATTAAATGAATGTTAAATTGGATTTAATTATGTAGTTTATTTAATTCAAGAATTCGTACTTTAAGTACTTATTCGCAAAAACGAGTTTGACTCGAGCAAAATCAAATCGCTGGTTGAACATTGGATGGTCACTAATTATCAGATTAATTAATTTGATTAGATTGATTGATAACATGCTTGTGTGAATACATGGTTGCGATGCATGAATAATGTATATCAGATGGATATTAGATGGGTGGGACAATTTTAGAAATTGTGTAATAAATTTGATTTATTAATTGGACCTGCGTGTCCAGCCTTATCACCTCCTATTCTTTGTATTCTCTTCTCACCTATTCCCCTCAATGTAAATGAGGTTTCTTTAGAAGTGTAGTGTAACGGGTAGAAGAAATATTTGTGATAGGGGGAGAGAGAAAGGGAGAGATTTGATCTTGGATCAATTGTGTAAAGTATCCATCCGCATATCATTATTATTTATTATATGCGCTTTATTATGTGTTTAGAATGCATGTTTAAGGGTGTATGATGATGAGACCTTAACAAAGATAATAAATTGGTTGCCAATTTGCACTCGAAAAACCCTCGCAAAATATTAAGCGTATTTCCTTCCATTGAGTGATTCTCACTCAAGATCCGAGACGGCATTGGTTTGTTGGCCAAAGTCAAGGCCTTTGTCTGTCGAAGATGTGTTTGAATCACGAAGGCTTTGTTACATGTCAGTGTCTTGTCCAAGTTGTGGTTTGTTGGCCAAAATAAAGACCACTTCTTGTCCATCAACATTGATTACGAAGCTTTCCATGGTCAATGGGTCGCGCTTGACTGGGATCACTAAGTTTGTTGTGCCAAAGCCAAGGCTTAGTTGATTCAGAGGAAAAAGGTTAGGTAATACATTGGATGTATTGGCATATATAAGATATATGTTTCGGACTTGGATGTCCCCCTACCGGATCTAGGAATTGGATTGGATCCAATCGACCTTAGAGATCTACCTAGTTAATTATCATACAATTTGTTGGCCAAAGTCAAGATTGTGTGATATTTAACGGGATCCTAGCCCACTAGGAAACGCGGTTTCCCGAGTACTCGACAGAGGGTTAGAGGCTCGCCGAAAAATAGTGGGAGGCAAGAATTGAATTTGCAATATTCGTTCAATTACTCGCCATACGCGCTCAAACAATATCACTCGTCAAAGCAAATTAAATGTTAGTTGGACTAATATTTAAATTGTTGTTTTATAAATAGTTGGACTATATATTCAAACTATTCATTTATATTTGATTATATAATTGGATTATAATAATTAATATATTTGATTTATTTAATTATAGTTGATTAAAATAGTTGTACTACAATAATCATTATAATTAATTGTACCTTAATCATTGATTAAATAGTTGGACTATTAAAGTCAAGATAAAATTGAAAGATTGACGTTTAATTCATAATCCTAGGGAAAATGTAATTAAATGCTTTAATTTTCAAAATTGGGAATAAATTTTAGGATGGTCCTGGAAAATAATAAGTTATTTTATTTGATAAAATAATAAATTAAGCCTAATGCCCGGAGTTAAGCAAATAGTAGAGCATAATCTTTGGAAGATTTATGTGATGACAACTTAAGTGCTTAATCCATTATACTTGTCAAGTAGACTCCTTAATTTCTGAATCAGAACTAAGGATTAGATCCTTAAAGTATGATGAAGAAATTGAAGGATCTTCATAAATCTATGTTTAGATTTTAGAAGTACTAAAATTGCGAAAGTTAACTCTTGGAGGGTTAATGACTATTCTCAATGAGATAAAGTCAAACTTTACAATTAGGCAAGTAGCGCAAGGTGCACATTACTTCGATATTCTAGAAACCCGAGGCTTGGCCAAAGGCTACTGGAATGTGAAAAAGGGCAAAGGCAAAATCATTATAATCTTCTAGGAAGATAAAGGACATATCCAAAAATGTCTGCCTAAATGTGGCAAACGGGATCGCGGAAGCGTGACTGCTGTTTGGACAAAGCAGACATGAAGGAATTGATGAACGAGCAAGGCTCTGACTTCAAATATGTTTGTAAACATTATGTTGACTACTAGTCTTAAAATTAGATTTTAAATATTAAGTGTGATACATAAATTATAAGTATTGATGTTCAGAATCTGCTATGAG
Organism: Zanthoxylum bungeanum; assembly: GCA_019454045.1. NCBI lineage: Eukaryota > Viridiplantae > Streptophyta > Magnoliopsida > Sapindales > Rutaceae > Zanthoxylum > Zanthoxylum bungeanum. Next base: position 33,032 of record SKCR01039718.1, read on the forward strand.
CAGGATTAGGAAATTATTATAATGTAACTAGTTTGACTGGATACATTATCTCTCTATCAGTGTTTAACCCGCTGCGGGTGAACCTTTATATTCTAGAACACTAAAGTGTTTTATTTTATAAAGATGATATTGAGATAATTACATTAGATTTAAATAATAGAATTTATATTTTGAATATAAATAAAATCTCGAACTTATAAAATGAAAAACAAATAGCTCAAACTGATTTGATCAGTTGAAACTTAATTGTGGCATTGTAGTCTGGGACACAATTAAACAAGAATCGTATATCCACACTTTCGACGAGTCGGTACTTAGACTGATTTGATTCTACTCAAATAAAGTCTACGAATCTAGTTTATTGGGCATTGTGCCTATAACACTATTTACTTGGTAAAAGTGTAAATGCCACCGATATGTTAGCCCCAGTTCATATTGAAGTAAGTGGGCCCATGTCTAGCTAGGCTAGAGGTGGAAATGAATATTTTGTGACATTACGGATGTGGCATCGCGTTATGGTTATGTGTTTCTTTTGAAGAACACAAATCGAAAACTTTTAAAGTTTCGACATGAAGTAGACAAACAGATCGGCTATAGTATTATACCGTCACGGTAAGACCGTAATGGAAAATACTTAAGCAATAAGTTTCTCATATACTTGAAAGAGTAAAGTATTCTTTCAAATGAGGACTCCTCCCGGAACACGTTAGTTTGACGGTGTGTCCGAACCGAGTAACTGAATTTTAAGGTTAATCATGAGTCGCTCTGAGCTACCATTTCCTTCAACGGATAAGCATTAACAGTGCATAACCTATTTAGAATAAGGTTCCATAAAAATCTGTTTGACAGATTTCATGCCAATTGTAGGTTATCCTAGGGATACCATAAGTATTGTACTTATACATCTCACCCGAGAACAATTAGATTGTTGCTCACCATACGGTTTTCCTAAGAGGAATACCTATATGCAGTGGTAAGTGGGAGGATAGTAAAACTCGATGAAAATCGGAGTAATACTATTCCAGGCACCGATTCCTAATGGAACACAAATAGTTCATCAAGGATGTAACTATACCATAATCTTCGAATACACAAGAACCGCGTATGTCGGAGAAAATCAGAAAACAACCTAAGGTATGAGTTTCTGATCTCACCTCATAAAGATGTCAATCTTATTGAGGTATACCAACTGACTACGTATGAGGAAGTGATACAAGGTATCGACTTCCTAATTATGACAAAGTGTCATGAGTCCGAAATGGATTCCATGTATACCAACTACTTTTGAACACTAGTTGATGTACCGCAAGGCATTGTGCCTATTGGTACTATATAAGTCATCAAGGAAGACATACATGGAAGGCCACATACCAACATACTAAGCTACGCTTGTAGAAAAGGTAGAGTTATCAACATTGTGTTGATTACGACGAAACGTTTTAACTGTTGCCATGGTAAATCCATTTGGATAGTGCTTGCTGACGCTGCATGTTTCATTCATGAAATATGGCGGCAGAATGGCAAAACCACTTTCCATAACGGAAACCTTTTGGAGGATGTCTTCAACATCCTGACGATTTTGTCGTACCAAAACTAGTAAACAAAGTTTGTAGGTTATTCGATCCATGTTTGGAATTATCGTTTTGATGTAATCATAATATTTTATGATATAATTCAAAACGGAAATGATTCTTGTGTATAAGGAGGTTAGTGGGAGTGCACTGATAGTGGCTGTCCTAAATAAATAATGATAATAATATGTCAATTCTTGGAAATGATATTCCCAATAAAAAGTCGGCGAAAGCTTGGCTTTCGAGAAAACTCTCCGTGGAATCGTACATTGAAAAATGAACGCGACCTGGTGTCTCATACGCTTTGAGCATATGATTCACAAACATGCCAATCCGAGTGATAGTCACTGGATTAATGTTAAGAACATCCGTTAGTTTCTTAGAGAACTAAAGATGCTGTCTTAAACTATGGAGATGGAGAACTTAAAGTGACTGTGATCACTGTTGCAAGTTTCCTAACAGATACAGACAACTGAAAGTCGCAAACGGTACTATACAGTTTGAATAATGGTACAGTGAGCTGGAAATCTTCCCAGCAAGATACTGTTACCGAATAAACAAAAAATGGGGGTTATTGCTGCAGCTAAAGCGGCAATAGAAGCCCTTTGGGTCGATAATAAATCTAATTAGATTAGATGTAATTCTGTTAGCAGCTGAGCTAGGCTTGAGCATAGGCTAAAGAATTAATGGTCTCATCAACGATCCAGATATATACTTCGATATTCATCTGATTCGTTCTTATCATACATCGTGGCGATGTGATGATTGAATAAATCATGTCAGACGATAATGATGCAAATCCGCTGACGAAAGTCCTTTCTCAGCAATTTGGGCCAACCGTACATAGTTCGGGTGTCAAGCACTGGAGTGACTGGCTATAGGCCAAGTGGGAGATTGTTGTACAATTATGACCCATAGCATCACTATTTGTACAGATCACGGTGTTGTTGTACAAATTAACTATGTGACAAAAGAGATTGCACTCTTATCATTTGTGATTAGATCACCAAGATATATAAATGATGAGAGGTCCTTATGATTTGTTCCTGGATTGAGAATGATATGAGACAGTATCAATCCAGGAAGGATAAATCATTAAATATCCCTAGTCAGAGCATTATCGAGATTGGACATCGATGAATGCGTAAAAGACTAGTATTACACTTGTGCGCGTTGTGAGGGCACAACGACATAGTTCTCATATATTTGGGTATAGGATACTCATGCAAGTGTAATAGGAGGTTGTGTTTCACCGATGGTCCGAGAAACAGCTTCGCTCTGGATAGACCCCCTCGGAGTTCCATTGGTAGTATGACTACGTGTCTATTGAAGTCCGAAATTAGGGTAGGTGTATTTGGTCTTAACCTGAGACTTGCACTGCTAATGTATACAACAATCAATATACTTTGGTTGAGGTCGTCCAGGGCTTTAACCGGTTTCTGTGTACGCTAATTCTGAGTATATCGAGAATCGTAGTGTGTTGGGTGTGATGTCAAGAAGGAAGTGTCACTCCAGTCATATGGAGTTGATGATCACGCAGGGTTACAGAACTGGTTCTCTATAAAAGTTGCAATCGTCGGGATAATATTACTTTTTCATGATTATCCGATTTTAAAGAGACTTGTTGCTCGTTATCCGATATATGCATCGTACGGGGCAGACACTGTACCAGCCCCAGGCCTTGCATGTGATCATCTGATACTGGACAGAAATACGCAATACTACGGTATACTACGTTTGATTTAGATCCTTATTCCTGTAAGGATATTTCCGGAGAATTGGGTAGGCATGACGCTTTGCTAGAGACCAACCTTGTCTTGTAAATCGGTAAAACGTAGTACTTGGTACTTACGTGTTCGGGTAGTCCGACGACTGATTTGACTGCCAACATATCCGGGTATCTCATTGGTCGCTTCCTAAAGATTCACCGATGCCATATGACTCACACTTTTAATTAATATGGGATTAATTAGATGAGAGAGAAAATTAATCTGGGATTAATCGCACAAATATTTTATCTAGGATAAAATATCATTTAAACAGAGATAACGATTAATTTAGAATTAATCGGTAAATTAATATATTTGATATATTAAACGAAATTGAATTTCGACGCGGAATTAAAATTAGATTTTAATTCGGGCAAACGAATTAATTCGTTAGCGACGTGAATGGTAATTATGCTTGGCAATATTATTTAATTAAATTAAATTTAATAACGACGCAACGAAAAGTTCGTTAATTTGGAATTAGCGAACCCGAGCCCGAGATTATTTACGAGCGCATTCGCATTTCAAATTCGAATGCGGCAAATCAAATCAAGCGTCAAATCACTAGTCGCATCTAGTGTCACATCATTCGTCAATCAAGTGATGGATGTCTTTCACTTTAAGTGATTGATGCCAGTCACTATTCACTTATTGATGGAAGTTGATGTGTGTGGTTGGCATTTAAGGCTTTTTTTTTGGAGGGAAAAAATTGGTAATTGTTTTTGGAAAATATATTACCATTTTTGCTTAACAAAAACATAACACATTTAACTCTTTCTCTCTCCTTTTCTCTTCCTCAACTCACGCCCACAGTGGGCTATTTTCTTTTGGTTCTTGGCAGTTCACTGCCGTGGAAGTGAAGGAAAAGGGAAGCAAAGTGCTTGAGATTTGTGGCAAATTTCAAGAGAGCTAGCACTCTGAGATACATGCGAAGGTGATAGGGAAGTCTAACCATGAGCTGGGAACCATTCGACGAAGATTGGAGCTCGAAGATGATCCTCTAATGGCGCCTAACCAGTGAGCTGGGCTGCTCACTGCGGAGCAGTGAAGTGAGGTAGTAAGTTCATTTTTGTTGCCTCCGCGTCGCTTAACTGATCGATGTGAGTATTCTGCGACTTTCTCGATTTTTATTAACACTTATTTCATGTTTATTATTCGATCCTTTGGACCTAGAAACTCCAACACATATCCGGGGATCTCATGGGTCGCTTCCCAAATATTCACCGATGACGTATAACTCACACTCTAAATTAATCTGGAATAAATTAGATGAGAGAGAAAGTTAATCTGGGATTAATTACGGAGATATTTTATTTGGGATAAAATATCATTTAAAGAGAGATAACGGTTAATTTGGACTTAATGGATAAATTAATATATTTGATATATTAAACGAAATTGGATTTCGACATGGAATTAAAATTAGATTTTAATTCGGGCGAACGAGTTAATTTAGAATTAATTCGTTAGTGATGTGAATAGTGACTTTGCTAGGTGTAATCATTTAATTACGACGCAACGGAAAATTTGTTAATTTGGAATTAGCGAACCCGAGCCCGAGATTATTTGCGAGCGCATACGCATTTCTAATTCGAGTGCGGCACGCAAGTTACATCGAGTGTCAAATCATTAGTCACATCAAGCGTCAAATCAAATATCACTTTGAGTGATGTGACATGTTGTCACTTGATTGAGTGATGTGAGTTGTTGGAGTGGTTGGAGGCTTTGATTGTTTGACTTTTGAAAGCCAAAATTGTGTATATGTTTTAATTAAATCATTTACCAATTTTTTTAAGCAACAACTCTCCTTCTTCTTCTCTCAATACACGCCCAAAGTGGGCTGTTTCTCCTCTCTCTGCAACAGCTCAAAACCGAGCAGTGGGAAGCATAGAGTGATGGTTTTGAGGCAAAATCATCAAGTGCTAGTGCACTACGAGATATGCGAAGGTGATAGGGAAGTCCACCCATGAGCCGGGAATCACCACGACGAAGCTTGGAGCTTGGAAATTGATTCAAAATGACCAAACCAGTGAGCTTGGACAGTGGACTGCCAACGCCAAAACAGTGAGCAGAAATTAAATTTTTGTTCATCAAATCGTCTCTCAACCGCTCGATGTAAGTATTCCGCGACTTCTCGAATGTATTCACTTATATTTCATGCTTGATTTGTGATCTTTGGGACCCTTAGAATTGCCAACACTTGGATGTTGGCAGAGAGTTCAAAACTTTTGCCTTTGAGAAGTTGCTCCAAGCTTCTCCTTTGATGCGTGTCGAGCTTCCAAGCATGTCCTTGAATTCCAAACTCATGGATTAGTGTCCCTAACACCTTTGAAAGACTCATTGTGTGTGCTAGCACTTAGAAAAATTGCAACAATTTCTTTCTTATCTTTGATGAATTCGGCCAAGCCAAATTGGTGAGAAAATGTTGTTTTGGGCATGAAAATGAGAGAGAGAAGAAGGAAGTGATGTTGAATTTTTCTAAGGTCCCAAGATCAAACAAGCAATGAAAATCATGCATGAATACATCAATGGAGATAGCGGAATACTCACATTGATCGGTTGAGTCGATTTGGAGACGAATGAAAGCCAAAAACGCCACTGCCTTGCTCACGCCACTGCAACAGTCCACTGTCCCCAAATTTCGGTTTTGAGCTAAGAAAACGGAGCTCCGAGCTTTGTCGAACGGATCCCGGCTCATGGTCGAACCTCCCTACCACCTTCGCAAGACTTGTAAGTGTGCTAGAACTTGAATTTTCACCATGAAAATCCACTATTTGCTTCCCTAAAGTCCACGCCAAAATTGGTTCCAAACCAGTAACATGTTTCAGTTTTTTGGGCGTGAGAGAAGAGAAAGAAAATGAGAGAGATTGATTTTGATTTTTTGTTACAAAAAATCAATTTATATTTATGCCATAATATTTATTAAATTAATAATAAACTTATGACACAAATCATGCAATGGCTTAGAATGTCAAACACTCAATTTCCATGCAAAACCATTGAGTGCATTTACACTATCTCCATGCAATGCATTACAATTAAATAATGCATAATATGACATGTGTCATGTGGGCCCTACACGATTCCAAATGAAAGTGGGCCCACGTGCACTCACGCGTTCGGGTTCGATATTTCCGAAATACCGAACTTACGTCGCGACGTTAATTAAATCGAATTAAATAAATAATTGCGCCTAGCGAAATTATCATTTACGTCGCTAACGAATTAATTCTAAATTAATAGTTTGCCCGAATTAAAATCTAATTTTAATTCGCGTCGAAATCTAATTTCGATTAATATATCGAATATATTAATTTACCGATTAATTCCAAATTAATCTTATCTCTCTCTAGACGATATTTTATCCTAGATAAAATATCTCCGTAATTAATCCTAGATTAATTTTCTCTCTCATCTATATAATCCCAGATTATTCAAGAGTGCAAGTTGTGCGTCATCGGTGGATTATCGGGAAGCGACCCATGAGATCCCCGGATTAGTTGGCAGTAAATGCGGTCGCCGGAGTATCCGAATCACGTACGTACCAAGTACTACGTTCTACCGATTTACGAGACAAGGTCGACTCCTAGCAAAGCACCAAGTCTACCTAATTCTCCGGACATATCCATTAAAGAATATCAAAGATCTGTATCAAGCGTAGTATACTAATGTATTGTGTCATATCGGTCCAGTATCGGATAGTCACGTGCTAGGGCTGGGGCTGGATAAGTGTCTGCCCCGTCCGAAACACATATCGGATGTCTGGTAACTAGTCTCTATAATCGGATATTCATGACCTAGTCATAATATCACGATTGGATGCGCATCACTTAAGAGCACTAATACCGTATCCTGCGTGACATCATCTCCACTATGACTGGAGTGATACTTCCGTCTCGACATCACATCCAATACACTACGATTCCTGATAAACCCAGAAGAGGGAACACAGAACCAGTTAAGATCCCCCAACCACCAAAACCAAAGTTTACCGATTGTCGTAAGTATTAGCGATGCAAGTCTCAGGTTAAGACTATACACACCTACCTTGATTTCGGCCTCCCATAGACACCTAGTCATAATACCAATGGGATTCCGAAGGGTCTATCCAGAGCGAAGCTGTTTCCCGTACCATCGGTGAAACACGACCTCCTATCGCACTTGCACAAGTATCCAATACTTATATATATATGAGAACTATGCCGTTGTGCCCTCACAACGCGCACAAGTGCAATACTAGCCTATTCCGCATTATCGATGTCCAGTCTCGATAATACTACGGCTAGGGATATTTAATGATTAATCATTCGTGGACTGATACTGTCTCATATCATCTCAATCCAGGAACTAATCATAGGGACCTCTCTTATTTATATAGCTATGGTGATCTAATCACAAATGACGAGAGTGCAATTTCCTTGTTACATAGTTAATTTTGTTACAGCAACACAATGTTCTGTGCAAATAGTGACGCTATGGGTCATATTATCCAACAATCTCCCACTTGGCACGTAGCGAGTCACTCAAGTGTCCTACACCCGAACTATGTAAGGTTCGCTCAAATTGCTGAGGAAAGGTTTTCGTCAGCGAATTTGTTCGATTATCATTTGACGCGATTTATACGATCATCACATCGCCACGATGTATGATCCGAACGAATCAGATGATATAGAAGTATATATCTGGATCGTCGATGAGACCTTTAATTCCTTAGCTTGTGCTGACGCCTAGCTCAGCTGCTAACAGAACTATATATAATCTAATTAGATTTACTTTCGACCCAAAAGACTTCTATTGCTGCCTCAGCTGCAGCAATAATCCGCATTTGTTGTTTATTCGGCAACAGTTATCTTGCTTGGAAGATTTCCAGCTCACTGTCCCGGTGTTCAAACTTTATAGTACCGTAGTATTTAATCGTTTGGAAACTTGCTGCAGTGATCCCAGTCACTTCAAGTTCTCCTTCTCCATAGTAAAAGATAGCATCTTTAGTTCTCAGAGATACTGACAGATGTTCTTAACTTCAATCCAGTGACTATCACTTGGATTGACCGATTGTGACTCCATATGCTCGAAGCGTATGAGACACCAATACAAGTACATTTTAAATGTACAATTTCCCAGAGAGTGTTAACAACTCCAAATCTATCCCAGTAGATCTTTATTCCTTGAATAAAGGTTGTTACTCCCCAGAATTCTACGGAGAATTTCTATTAAAGAATATCTATGAAAACCAAGCTTTCACCAATTTTTTTATGGGAATTTCACTGTCAGTGCGCTCTCCCACTAACCTCCTTATATACACAAGAATTATTTCGTTTTGAGTCAAATCATAAACCATTATGATTATTTCAAAACGTCAGTTCCAAGAACCTTATGCTTGCATTGATCCAAACATGGATCGAATAACCCGCAAACCTTGTTTGTCGGTTATACAAAATCGTCAGGATGTTGTAAACATCCTCCAAAAGGTTTCCTTTTCAGGAAAGCGATTTTGATTTGTAACTGACATATTTCATAAATGAAATATACAGTTATCAATAAGCATCTTCAAAATGGATTTACCATGGCAACAGGTAAAAAGTTGAACCGTTATTAACACAATGTTGATAACGATACCTTTTTCGTCAAAAGCCTAGCTTTGTACGTTGGTATGTTGCCTTCCATGTATGTCTTCCTTGAAGACGTTTAATGTACCATAGGCACAATGCCTTATGGTACAACAACTAGTATCCAAAATAGTTGTTATACATGGAATCCATTTCGGATTCATGGCACTTTGCCATAACAGAGAGTCGATACCTCGTATCACTTCCTCAAAACGTAGTCGGATGGTACACCTCCATAAGATTGACATCTTTATGAGGTTAGATCAGAAACCCATACCCTAGGTTGTTTTCTGACTCTATCCGATCTACGAGTTCTTGTGTATTTGAAGATTAATGGTATAGTTTCATCATAGATGAACTATTTGTGTTCCATTAAGGACTTCGTGCCTTGAACAGTATTACTCCGATTTTCATCGAGTATCACTATCCTCCCACTGACCACTGCATATCGGTATTTCTCTCAGGAAAACCGCATGGTGAGCAACAATCACATTGTTCTCATGTGGGATTTATAAGTACTATACTTAAGGTTTCCCTTAGGATAACCTATATTGGCACTTATCCAATTTGGGTCTTTTAGTTTGGTATCATCCAAACGTCATGCCTGGCATACCCAAATTATCAGGAATGAGAAACCCCGTTTCTTCCCTGTTCATATCCTATATGACATCTGTCAAACAGATTTTCATGGAACCTTATTCTAAATAAGTTTTGCACTGTTAATACATATCCTGTAGAAGGAAATAGTAGCTCAGAGCGACTCGTGATAAACCTTATCATGTCCAACAAAATTCGGTTTTAGTTCAGACACACCGTCTAACTGACGTGTCTCGGGAGGAGTCCTCACATGAAAGAACACCGTACTCTTTCATTTATATATGAAACTTACTGCTTAAGTATTTTCCATTTCGGTCTTACCGTGGCGGAATAACACTATAGCCGATCTGTTTGTTTTCTTCGTGTCGAAACTTCAAAAGTTTCCGATCTGTGTTCTTCAAAAGAAACACATAACCACAACGTGATGCTACATCCGTTAAGGTCACGAAATATTCATGTTCACATCTAGCCTAGCTAGATATGGGCCCACTTAATTCACCATGAATAGGGCTAACAGATCGGTGGCCCTTTTACTATTACCAAGTAAATAGTATTTTAGGTATTTAACCTAATAAACTAGATTCGTAGACCTTATTTGAATAGTCAAATCAGTCCTAGTACCCACTCTTAAAAGGTGTGGATATACGAGTCTTGTTTAATTGTGTCCTAGACAACAATGCCACAAATAAGTCTCCATTGATCAAATCAATTTGAGCTATTTATTTGTCATTTTATATGTTTGAGATTTTATTATATTCAAAATATAAATTCTGTTATTTACATCCAATGTATTTATCTCAGTATCATCTTTATATAATGAAACACTTTAGTGTTCTAGAATATAATGGTTTTATCCGCATCGGATTAAACACTGATATAGAGATAATGTCTCTAGTCAAACTAGTTACATTATAACATTTCCTAATTTAAGTACATACCCAAAGGGTAGTTCCTAAACTTAGGTATCTACGGTCGAAACAGCGACTTTCGTCCCGTTTCCAATTCGCAGAGAAATCTCGGCTTGAAGCCAGTATCCAGCTCACAGCGGATTCTGAACGTCAATACATATATGTTTTATGTACCACACTAAGTATTTAAAATCCAATTTCAATACTAGTAGTAAACATAACTTTGACAAATATTTTTAAAGTTAGAGCCTCGCCCTATCTTTAATTCCTTCGTGTCTTCCATATCCAAATGGTAGTCACTTTGGGATATGTCAATTATCCTTTTCAATATTTCACAAACCTTTGGCCAAGCCTTGGGTTTCGGAATATCGAAACGATGTGCACCTTGTGCTACATGCCCAATTGCAAACTTTGACTTTTCTCCACTAGAATAGTCAATTAATTGCAACTTTAATACTTTTAAATCTAAAGATAGATTTATTATAAGTATATTAATTAAGCACTAAAGTCATCATCACATAAATCTTCCAAAGACTTTATGCTCTACTATTTGCTTAATATGGGCTTAGTCATAATAAGTTATTTTATCAAATAAATTAACCTATTATTAATTCCCAATTGAAAATTAAATCATTTAAAACATTTAATCCAAGGATTATATATTTTAAATATTCAACTTTTTAATTTTCTTTTTTGATTTCAATAGTCCAACTATTTAATCAATTTTAATAAGGTACTATTTATTATAATGATTACAATAATCCAATTATTTAATCAACTATAATTTTAATATTGATTACTATAATCCAATTATAAAATCAACTATCATTTAATTCAATTATATTGATTACTATAATCCAATTATAAAATCAACTATATATTGAATGAGTTTGTATATAGTCCAACTATATATATTTTTAAAACACATAAAATATTAGTCCAACTAATACTTTTGATTAATGTGACGAGTAAAATTAAATGAGCGCGTGTTTAGCGAGTAATTGAACGAATGTTGCAAATTCAATTCTTGCCTCCCACTATTTTTCGTCGAGCCTCTAACCCTCTGTGGAGTACTCGGGAAACCGCGTTTCCTAGTGGGCTAGGATCCTATTAAAAACATACAACCTTGACTTTGGCCAACAAGCTGTATGCTATTTAACTAGGTAGATCTCACAGATCAATTGGATCTCATCCAATTCCTAGATCCGGTTAGGTGGACATCCAAGTCCTAAACATATTACTTATGCCAATGTATCTAATACATTTTCCTAACCTTTCCTCCGAATCATCTAGGCCTTGGCTTTGGCACAACAAACCTAATGATTCCAGTTAAGTGGGACCCATTGACAAGGAAAGTTTCGTAATCAATGTCATTGGACAAGAAGTGATCTTGACTTTGGCCAACAAATCACAACTTGGACTAGACACCGATGGGAACAAAACTCTCATGATTCAAATACATCCAATTGACAAGGTCTTGACTTTGGCCAACAAACCAATGCCAATCGGATCTTGAACAAGAATCATTCAATGGAAGGATAATCGCTTAATATAAATTGAGGGATTTTCGCGTGCAAATTGGCTACCAATTTAATTATCTTTGTTAAGGTCTCATCATCATACACCCTTAAACATGCATTCTAAATACATAATAAAGCGAGTATGAAATAAAATAATAATGATATGCGGATGGATACTTTACACATTGATCCTAGATCAAATCTCTCCCTTTCTCACTCAAGCTAGCACTTGTACTACTTCTACCCGTTACACTACACTTCTAAAGAAACCTCATATACATAGAGGGGAATAGGTGAGAAGAGAATACAAAGAGAAAGAAGGTGATAAGGCTGGACACGCAGGTCCAATTTAATAAATCGAATTTATTACAACAATTTCTAAAATTGCCCACCCATCTAATATCCATCCGATATACATTATTCATTCAACACAACCATGTATTCACACACATAAGCATGCTATCAATCAATCTAATCAAATTAATTAATCTGATAATTAAGTGATCATCCAATGTTCAAACAACGATTTGATTTTGTTCGAGTCAAACTCGTTTTTGCGAATAAGTACTTAAAGTACGAATTCATGAATTAAATTAAACTACATCATTAAATCTAATTTAACATGTATTTAATACTAATTCACTATTCAATTCTAGATTAAATATTACACTTTATTTAATAAACCTTTTACGATTTAAATTCCAAATCTAATCGTAACGCGTCTCAAAGACCGATTAACGTCCAACGTCAATTCAATTAAAGTCCAATGGGCTTTTGATTGATTTCTTAAGGCGTGGACTTTTGGTCAACTCGGGTCAAACCGATAACCAAAGTCCAATCCGGGATTTACCCCATAAGCCCATAAATCAATCTTGGCCCATTAGGCCCAATTGAACTTTAAAGGTTCATTAAGTCGCATTTGGGCTTTATGGTCAAGGTTTTGGGCCCAATTGGATCCAATCCATTTGGCCTAAACCAAACTTGATAAATCAAGCCCAATAGGCCCAATTACAACTTTAAATTCTAATTTCCAAAATTAGGCCCAATTAATTAAATCCAAAAATCCAATTTTCACAATTTAATTACCAAAAGTGCATTATATGATTAATCAACTAAATCAACATTTCCAAAACACTAAATTAGTCCAATTAATCATACTTAATTCATTATACATGTCAACACACACATAATGAAAAATCAAACCCATTTACATGCTTTGAAGTCTCGGCCAAGGAGGGATTTTGTGTCCGATTCGGTTTCGATCCAATCGAACCTACAATCGACATCAAATCACCCACAATTTGATTTCCAATACATCCAATGTTCAAAAATCAAAATTACCAAGACATTAGGGCATTAGTCACATTCGGCCAACTCAAAGATTTGGGGGGTTTTCGTCCAATTCGAAATCCAATCCAATTCGATTCAAATTAACATCAACCTAATGATTCTACTCATCAAATGAATCAAAATCACAAAATTCCAAGAATCCAAAATTCATCAAACCATTCGGCCAAGGACAAAATATTTGGGGAAAATAATTCCAAATCATTTTTCATCAAATTAGTCCAACCAAAATGAAATTAAACATGTTATAAGCATACTCAACAATAATTTATTCAAATCATGCTCAAATCACATTTACCCAAATTTTAAATCCCTAAAATTTCATGCTTGCAACATTAGCTCTTGATGCCATTGTTGAATTTTTCTAAGGTCCCAAGATCAAACAAGCATGAAAATCATGCATGAATACATCAATGGAGATAGCGGAATACTCACATTGATCGTTTGAGTCGATTTGGAGACGATGAAGGCCAAAAAACGCACTGCCTTGCTCTGCCACTGCAACAGTCCACTGTCCCCAAATTTCGGTTTTGAGCTGAGAAAACGGAGCTCCGAGCTTCGTCGAACGGATCCCGGCTCATGGTCGAACCTCCCTACCACCTTCGCAAGACTTGTAAGTGTGCTAGCACTTGAATTTTGACCATGAAAATCCACTCTTTGCTTCCCTAAAGTCCACGCCAAAATTGGTTCCAAACCAGTAGTAACATGTTTCAGTTTTTTGGGCGTGAGAGAAGAGAAGAAAAGAAATGAGAGAGATTGATTTTGATTTTTTGTTACAAAAAATCAATTTATATTTATGCCATAATATTTATTAAATTAATAATAAACTTATGACACAAATCATGCAATGGCTTAGAGTGTCAAACACTCAATTTCCATGCAAAACCATTGAGTGCATTGTACACTATCTCCATGCAATGCATTACAATTAATAATGCATAATATGACATGTGTCATGTGGGCCCCACACGATTCCAAATGAAAGTGGGCCCACGTGCACTCACGCGTTCGGGTTCGATATTTCTGAATACCGAACTTACGTCGCGACGTTAATTAAATCGAATTTAAATAAATAATTGCGCCTAGCGAAATTATCATTTACGTCGCTAACGAATTAATTCTAAATTAACTCGTTTGCCCGAATTAAAATCTAATTTTAATTCCGCGTCGAAATCTAATTTCGATTAATATATCGAATATATTAATTTACCGATTAATTCCAAATTAATCGTTATCTCTCTCTAGACGATATTTTATCCTAGATAAAATATCTCCGTAATTAATCCTAGATTAATTTTCTCTCTCATCTATATAATCCCAGATTATTCAAGAGTGCAAGTTGTGCGTCATCGGTGGATTATCGGGAAGCGACCCATGAGATCCCCGGATTAGTTGGCAGTAAATGCGGTCGCCGGAGTATCCGAATCACGTACGTACCAAGTACTACGTTATACCGATTTACGAGACAAGGTCGACTCCTAGCAAAGCACCAAGTCTACCTAATTCTCCGGACATATCCATTAAAGAATATCAAAGATCTGTATCAAGCGTAGTATACTAATGTATTGTGCATATCGGTCAGTATCGGATAGTCACGTGCTAGGGCTGGGGCTGGATAAGTGTCTGCCCCGTCCGAAACACATCGGATGTCTGGTAACTAGTCTCTATAATCGGATATGCATGACCTGGTCATAATATCACGATTGGATGCGCATCACTTAAGAGCACTAATACCGTATCCTGCGTGACATCATCTCCACTATGACTGGAGTGATACTTCCGTCTCGACATCACATCCAATACACTACGATTCCTGATAAACCCAGAAGAGGTGAACACAGAACCAGTTAAGATCCCCCAACCACCAAAACCAAAGTTTACCGATTGTCGTAAGTATTAGCGATGCAAGTCTCAGGTTAAGACTATACACACCTACCTTGATTTCGGCCTCCCATAGACACCTAGTCATAATACCAATGGGATTCCGAAGGGTCTATCCAGAGCGAAGCTGTTTCCCGTACCATCGGTGAAACACGACCTCCTATCACACTTGCACAAGTATCCAACTTATATATATATATGAGAACTATGCCGTTGTGCCCTCACAACGCGCACAAGTGCAATACTAGCCTATTCCGCATTATCGATGTCCAGTCTCGATAATACTACGGCTAGGGATATTTAATGATTAATCCTTCGTGGACTGATACTGTCTCATATCATCTCAATCCAGGAACTAATCATAGGGACCTCTCTTCATTTATATAGCTATGGTGATCTAATCACAAATGACGAGAGTGCAATTTCCTTGTTACATAGTTAATTTTGTTACCAGCAACACAATGTTCTGTGCAAATAGTGACGCTATGGGTCATATTATCCAACAAGTGAATGTTGACTTGTAATTTGATTTCCAAAATCTAAATAATGATATACCAAATTTTTGGTAATAAGTCATTTACCTTTCAAATTGTGTGTTTTACAAGTTATCAACCACCCACCAAATCCCATCAACTAAAAGTTGATTAAAGTGACTAGGTGATGGGACTTGTGGGCCCCACTTAATTCAAAATCCGAGTGGGCCTGCAAGCACATTTCGGGCTCGGGTTCGTTAATTCCGAATTAACGAATTTTTCGTAAATTCGTAATTAAATCAAAATTTAATTAAATAATTATGCCTAGCAAAATTACTATTCATGTCGCTCGCAAATTAATTCTAAACTAATTCATTTGCACGAATTAAAATCCAATTTAATTTCGTTATGAAATCTAATTTCATTTAATATATCGAATATATTATTTTAATCGATTAATTCCAAATTAATAGTTTTCTCTCTATGAATTGAATTTATCCCAGATAAAATTCTCCGTAATTAATCCTAGATTAATTTTCTCTCTTCCAATTAATCTCAGATTAATTATGTTAGAGTCATACGTCATCGGTGAATCTTCGGAAAGCGACCCATGAGATCCCTGGATATGTTGGCAGTAAACTCGGTCATCAGAATATCTGAATACGTGTGTACCTAGTACCGCGTTCTTACCGATTTACAAGAAATGGTTGGCTTCTAGCAAAACACCGTGCCTACCCAATTCTCCAGAAATATTCTTTTAAGGAATATGTAATCTGTGTCAGGCGTAGTATACATAGTATTGCGTATTGCGATCCAGTATCGGATGTCACATGCTAGGCCTGGGGCTGGAATTTTGTATGCCTCGTATGAAGCATTTATCGGATCTCTGGTAACTAGTCTCTTTAATCGGATAAGTATGACCTAGTCATATTATCCCGATGACAGCAGTGCATAAGAGGACTAGTTCCGTATCTTACGTGATCATCATCTCCATATGACTGGAGTGATACTTCCATCTTGACATCACACCCAAGACACTACGATTCTCAATATACCCAGAAAAGGCGTACACAGAACCTGTTAAAGCCCTGGACGACCAAAACCAAAGTATGTTGATTGCCGCAAGTATTAGCGAAGCAAGTCTCAGGTTAAGACCAAATACACCTGATTCAGATTCCCATAGACACATAGTCATACTACCAATGGGATTCCGAGGGGTCTATCCAGAGCGAAGCTGTTCCCATACCATCTGTAAACACAACCTCCTATCACACTTGCATAAATCCAATACTTAAATATATAAGAACTATGCCGTTATGCTCCCACAACACGCACAAGTGCAATACTAGTCTATTCCGCATTATCGATGTCCAGTCTCGATAATACTATGACTAGGGATATTTAATGATTAAACCTTAGTGGATTAATATTGTCTCATATCTTATTAATCCGGTACTAATCATATGGACTTTTATCATTTATGTATCTTGGTAATCCAATTACAAATGATAAAAGAGCAATTTCCTTTGTCACATTGTTAATGTGTACAACAACGCCATGTTCTGTACAAATAGTGATGCTATGGGTCATAATTGTCCAACAATTTCAAGTCAAATGACCACTATGCTCGCTCAACTCGAGAAGATTCCTATTGAAGTTGGTATACAATCTATAGGAAATCTTCATTGTTTATCAAATAAACACCTACATGTCTATACAAGTCTCCCGAGACTCATGGTTCATTGGGATAAACCATCGGACCAAGTCACGATATACGACATGTACTGGTCTCAGCGGATTTTATTAACCGACCAATGTTAGTAATCTTGACCATGAACATTATTTAAGGATATACAACTTATAGTGACACTTCCCAATGTCAATTAGAAACTACATTGTAACTGCACACTACATTGTAAATCCTAGGGTCTTTGTCTAATATAGACGTATCACTAAATCAGATTTAGTTTCAATCTAATAATAATTAGATATCTAATCTTAATTAGATCGAACATATATATAAAAGACAAGTGGTGCTACTATTAAATAAGTAATATTATGGAAAAAGACATTGATTGTAATTATGAATCGGACATAAATACGATCCGGATTGGCACTCTGAGCACCAACCATAACAATTTCTCCCACTTGCTCTAGTGTCAATCCATGGTATCATATACACATCTCAATGTGTATCACATACTCATGGTCCTTAAGAGCCCACATAGCACTCAAAAGTTAGGTAACATGAAGTAGGTCCGCTAAAACAGATTGGGTTTGTCCAACAAACCCAATTGTTTCCATTAACCATCATCATTCATATTTTGTAAAACCTAAGTTCTACATCGATATGACTTAGATGTGATATCAATATTGTGTTGTAGCTATTAAATCGTCTATGTATTTAGAGATCAAATCCAAAATACTATGCTGACAACCGTAAACACAATACTAATATCAAAACTTCAAATCTATGAGATCACTATGCAACTTCATAAGTCAATACTTAATAAGTTGCAACGAATTCCACTGATACAGTAGAATCAACTGTGACACTCCCACTGCATCTTTTCTGACTTTATATGACATAGACAATCTAATGTCATAATTAGACTCAAAACTAATCTGACCCTAATGGTTGCAGATTATATTCTCCATGAACAAGAAACTTGTTCTTAATAACTCAAGGATAATAAAGAACATGCTTCAAGACACAACCTATGGTCAGTAGCATATCAAAATAACTCGTAATAATTACAATTAATTGATATCTTTAATCGTACATAATATAGTATTCATTATGCTATCATGATATGATGCATCAGATTGATTAGACATTCTCATCAATTCTCTTTCGATAAAGGAATCATCTTTTACGAAAAATTAATACTATATACAAAAAACAAACTAACTGTCAAACAGTTATACTAACTGTCACACAGATAGTCTTGATGTGTCCTTTGTTAGATCATGTCTAATGCACAACTAATGGGAGTATCTCATAAGTCTCTTGTTTTATATCATATATGAAACATTATATCAAATATAACACATAATACTCCCACTACTTTCACGGAGAAAATAAGACTTAGGTAAATCTTTTACCGCACAAACATTTCATTATTACATTAATAATGATAATGTCGTTAGGATATACAACACTAGAAAGAAATTTGTACGCTCTCACTGACCATATTATCAAATATGTATTCTCTATGCTTTGATAGAATCAGACAATCTGACTGTTATTAAAGTTAGAAAACACAAATTTCTGGAAAACTTATCTGAATCTACAATAGGCTCTATAAGCAAGTATATCAAACTATGATCTTAGCAAAAGACAAACTCCAGGGCCATTATATAATGAACTCTTCAAAAAAAGAAACCACAACGGATTTCTCATTCGAAGAAAACATTCAGGAACACCACTTTGCATTCTTTAGCCAAAATACACAGTTTAATATCAACATTAACTAGCAAATCCTAAATTGTTCAATTACTGCGACTAGAGACAAGTTTTCTCAATATCTACAATAGATTACTGAGTATAACCTTTCTCACTGTTATACTATAAAGGTCAAATCTTTAACAAGCTCATTTTTTTTTTGCGCAAACAATTTGCACATTTTATGAACAATTCATAACGAAAGCTCAATCAAGTTCCAAACTTGATCATAGTAAACTAGGAACAATCTTAGATCTATGGTTTAATGCTAACTTCTGAAATTGATATCAAATATCGCTCCCACTATAGGTTATAGGATAATTTTCTTCAATAAGAAAACAACAGATCCATTAAGTATCAAATACTTTTGTAAATGATTATGACATCCTATTAAAATTATACAGAAGATATCGTAGGGTCATTTTATCTAATTATTTATGTAGTTCCTTTACAATTTATCACTCTCACATTTGACTTCAATAAGTCAAATCTTTTCTACAATTGTCAACATATGATGTTACACACCAAGTAATAAAACAATTGTATTACACAGGATTACAGAAAGATATTCTATCAAATAGAATACAATATCATATTAAATATAATAAATGATAAACTTTTACTTGTACCTCCGAGGAGCAAGTACTTTCAATTATATAACCATTATACAAAAGAAAGATTCTAATCTGAAACTTTTCAAGATTCGAATTTTCTACCTATACATATCATATACGTAATTGTAGAAACTAATGGAACAATAATTAAAAGGATGAATTAGTGTAACTGGAGCATAACCCCAAGAGTATTGAAACTAATTCAGTAACACTCAATATCAAACGAATCAAATCATATAAGATTCGAATTCTCTCACTCACCAATTTCATCACGATGGAATCGTAGAAGAATAATATTGAGTAAAAATCACATCTATTAAGTAACTGTAGAACTAATTTCCATAAATTCATATGTTTGATCATATCAAACATCCTTGGACAATTCAAAGACTCATAATGAATTTTAAAGATATAGTTATCAACACTTCAAATAGAATAACTTTGAACCAGTCAAAATATTCTATCCGCGTTTCATCAGAAACATATTGAAAGTTCTCGAACCATTCAAGACGTTCAATATATATTCTTTTAGAACACGCAACTAAGTCATGACAATTCATTAACTAAGTTACGAAGTAAAGAAAACTATCCAAGACAATTTATATTTCATTAAACTAGATACATCCAATGTATTAGTTTAATAAATTTGTGGTCCAATGACAATCATTAGTTAAATGAGACTTAATCACATCCTGAATACAATATTCATTAAATGGATAAGGATACATAGTGTGATCTTGAATCATACCATCTTTTACCATACGGAATAAGCATCTAATGCTTGTGTGATAAAATCTCATAAAGCACTGTTCTATGTTATTTAGTTAACCGAATATTTTTCTTAATGTTTATCTATTGTCAATGACACTTCTAGTCATATTAAAATATGTAACAACTTGTTCTATGACTATCTAATAGTCACAAGTTCTGATATCAAATATCAAAACAATCATTAAACATTATTTTAAATAACTAGATTGGAGATCTGGTATCTAATACTTACATTTATCGTATTATGAGAATCGATATTCTCTATACATAACTATAAACATCTTCTTTCTTTGGCTTTATAATTTGCCTTAAATTATTCACAATAATTACAAATAATTGATTTGCAAACTGTGTCAAACACGCGACTTCTAAAAGTCACTAAAGCCAAGAAACGTCATTATAAGATAAACAAATACCTAATGGAGTTTTCTTGATGCCAGTCAAGAATCTTGAGACATGAACTGATTCGTGTCAATTCTTACTACACAAGAAACTATTCTTTCTAGATAATTATATCCTAAAAAAGATATCTATTTAGATTACTTATCGTGACTTAGTAACTAAGTCACTAACCATCTTTATTTTAAGAAAATCGGAACAACAGTTCCCGATGGTTTAAACTAATCTAACAAAATCGATGTCTACTTACATTCTAGAACCTATTATAGAAATACGCAACCATTAGAGAAGTCAGAAAACATATTCAAGTATTATGCATGTAGTAGATAAGAAGTTTAAATTCTATCAACAATATATAAAAAAGAAAAACGAAAACAGCAATTTCCATAATATTACACAATGGTTTAGTTATGGATTTTTAACTCAGTAGTGTATCCCACTACTTTACGTAATATCATAATCCCCAATGGAAAATGGGAATTCAATAATTAAATCGAATTTCATAATGGGAGGGGGACCCCATAAATATATTTCGAGTCATAACTTTTGCACGATCTCACCTACGTATATTCATTAGGTAGACAACTCATTGTCAATCACACTCACTTTGACTCCTGATTTTGGTCCTGACCATTTCTCGTTGTAATAGCTTTGGCATGTTCACAATGAGGCGTATCAAGTCTTTACTTGCCAATGACAAACTCAAGCTACCGATGTAGTCCTGGCAGCTTTGGAACGTTCAAGATTTCTACTTTCACTTGAATTTGTCTAGTATTAAATATACATCCGGCATGGATAAAATTCTATCAACTACACCGTCACTATTTTGGCACTTTCTCGGATGAAGGCATAGAAAGATACCCATAAACCGTATTGACAATACGAACCAAGAAACATGCATCCAATACATGTCACTTTACTGCCTTATTTAAGCGGGGATATTCCTAAAGAAAGTTTTGCTCTACATCAAATGCAGAATATAATCTAGATCAACTTCTAAACAATTAAATTCTACATTAGAAAACAATACTTAACTGAACCATTAAATTTTTGTTATGTTTCCCGTTAGCATAGAACCGAAAAGTAAAGAAATATCTAAATTACATGCATGTGCAAACATTAAATTTGGATTATATATCATATATCAAGCATGAGAAAAGTAATGGATGAAGGATCAGACCTGCTATGATACCGTTTTTGTTGGGGGTTTTGGCGAGGGCGTAGCGGAAGCTCGCGGTTCAGGTGAAATCGTAATTTTAAAACATTTTAATTTACCGAATAAATTATTCAATATCCAATATGAATTATTTATTCATATTTCACCTACAATATTTATTCGATATCAAATAACGACATACATAGTTAAGGAACGTCGCAAAACTTTTACGAAAATATTTTTTCTGCAAAATGGTATAAAATGCGTTTTTGACCGAACCGACTACCTAATGCACATGGGGACTGCCCAAGTCAGCCCCAACAGTACTAGAGCAGTTCATGGGCAGCCCGAACAGTGACAAATTCACTGTTTGGGCAGCCATCACCCGGTTGGCTCAAAAGTCACCTGGTAACGCCGTTTTTCGTCGTTTTCGCTTATTTCAACTCCGAAACAATTTCCTCCAATTTTTCAACACCCAAAACACATCCAATACATTTATATGATATTATTTTCATCACAATAAACCCTATTTTTTCAGATCTGATTTTGTAAAAAAAATAATAAATTTTTCATGCTTTTATTCAACTTTTTCAATATTAATCCAATTAATCATAACACCAATCCAAGCCACCATAAATGAAGCACCAAAGAACAATTCTAGGCATTACAAGAGTGATCATTACACTATAGAATGGCAACATATCATCAAATGATTAAATTGAATAAATATTACAATAATATCTTTCAATATCACTTCACACATGCAATAAGCCTTCAATTCCATCATCCAAATCAAAAAGCCCCAAATCATAAGAAATGAAGAAACCTTAGAATCTATCTAGATGATCAAGAAACAAGAAACATGCTTTCTAAGCTTAGGGATGTAAAGAATTACCTTTAATTCTTCGAACTCATTAGCTTTTTTCTTGATTTTCTTCACCTTTCCTTCTTGAATCATCAAGAGAATTTGGAGGTCTATTTGGACAGATAGTTTCAGCCATGCCATAGCCAAGAAGAGAAAAGAAAAAAAATTCACCATTTTAAAATGCCATGACTAACTTTAGGAGGGTAGTTTGGTCATTTCCTAAATTTAATCCAATTAAATAAAAGTAAGCATTATGTTAGAAAATCAAATTTATACACATTAAGCTTAATTTAAAACATGCCACATGTACCAATAATAATTAAACATATTGCATAACATTTATGCAATATGGATATTATTTAATTATTCAAATATTTACCATTTAAATATCAAAATAACTAATTAATATAATTATTATTATATATGATTTTATTTACAATAAATAACAAATACATATATTAATGGCATGTGTTAAAGTCTCATTTGACAATTAATTAATATGTATCAAATACAAATACATATTAATTATTAATTGACCAAAATCCCCTAAAGCATGTGTTTTTCGTTTAACCGTTTAAACGATTCGAATTAACTCATTTAATTCGTTGAAGTATTATAAATAATCTATATTATTCATAACGTGTTGCCCAAGTGCTCAACGAGTACACTTCATATTGTGGGACTCTATAAGTTTTGGTTTATCCGTTACGAAATTCAATTTTGTGTCCATAATTCACCCACTCATGAATTATGACGACCACAGATAATTTCACTAAACTATGCAAGTCGAGGTCATTGCATACATATAATCTCTCCGTCACAGGCTGTCCATATTATACCTGAGATATAGATAAAAACTTCAAATCCTTATGGTATAATATAGTCCACTTTCAAATTTATGGTCTCTAAATAACACTCGGAACTTGCTTTCGAAGTTATACCACGGCCATGGATTTACTAGATCGCAAACACATGTATGATACATATGCCCTGTACACAGGACTGACGAATCTATCTTGATACGCACTGGATATCATAAGCATCAGTCCACACCTAACAAATAGGCGGAGGTCTGATCTAAATAGATCGGTGACGTGACTGCCATCAAAGTGTGGAGGATAACTCATACATCCACTGTGGTATCTCAAGTCGTAGGACAACTATGCTTGCTCAACTAGACAAGATTCCAATTGATGCTGGTGTACCATCTATTAGTAAATCTTCAGTGAGTCATTCATTGTTTATCAAATAAATACCTACATGTCTATACGAGTCTCCCGAGACTCATTGTTCATTGGGATAAACCATCGGACCAAGTCATGATATACGACATGTATTGGTCTTAGTGAATTTTACTAACCGACAGTGTTATTAAATCTTTACCATGAACTTTATTTAAGGATATACAACTTATAGTGACGCTTCACAATGTCAATTACAAACTACATTGTAACTGCGCACTGCATTTTAAATCCTAGGGTCTTTGTCTAATATACATGTATCACTAAATCAGATTTAGTTTCAATCTAATCATAATTAGATATCTAATCGCAATTAGATCGAATATGTATAAAAAAGACAAGAGGTGCTACCATTAAATAAGTAATATTATGGAAAAAAAGCATTGATCGTATTCATGAATCAGACATAAATATTATTCGGATTGGCACTCTGATCACCAACCCTAACAATTTTTGAGATATTTTGTTTTTTAATATTGTTTTATGTTTTCCATTTTGATGATGTCAGAGATTGGCAGTGAAAGGATTTTATATGATTATGTGTCACTTTTGGCTGGGACGATGGATGTGAGTAGAGTAAAGATACATACCTCCACTAGAAAGCCATAGCCAAGTACATACCAGCCACCATAGCAGCACTGGTCTAATCCCTTATATAACCTTGCTAGGGAAGGAGAAACCAAGTCCCACTACAATAATGGTGTCTAAGAAAAGGTTTCCTTCTTGCTCACTAGTAGAGTCTCTCCTCCCCCAATGAGCCTGCACCTCCCATATGGAATAATGCTGGAGCGATCCCCTTGGACGACCCCTAGTAATCGACAAATGTAGTTGGAATGGATAGTGGGGGAGTAGATGATACAGTAAAACTTCAATAAGTGCCCATCGCAAGGGATGCTGGTGAGGTAGGCGAGGTCTCCCAAGGTAATAGTCATCTCCCAAATCGATAGATGGAACGTAAGGTTCTTATCCATCCATCGCTCTACCAGTTCCTGAAGTCCCCTCTTGTCATGCGTCTTGGTCTGTGTTGCGACGTAGTGAAAGAAAGAAGCAAACCCAGTGACGGTAACCCAGGCTCGCGTTGCCGAAAGAAGCTTATAATACCACATCTGACACTAGGAAGGTTGTCGCTAGCCTTCAAGCAGGAGGCGTCGATCTACAAAAATGAAATTAGATTAGTAGAGCATTAAAAGTAGACAAAAAGTTGGCACAGAACAGAGAAACATTGCAGGATATTTTTTATTGACAAAAATGTCTAGCCGGATATGAACTAATTGGGGCCGAATAAAACAGAAGTCTGGCATGACATAAATCAAAGCAAAAAAACCCAGAATAACAGGAATGGAATAGGAATAAAAAGAGGCTTACTAGCTCAATGTTGGAGCAAACATGGTCTCTCAATGAATAAATAGTGGGGATGAGGTCGCCATATTTGAGGCAAAACATCATTTGGCCACCGAATGCGCATTCCAATGTGGAAAAGAACAGAAAATATGGTTCCTCAAGCACACGTTCAGGTGATAGAATTCCAAGAAATGACATTGTTATTGTGGTAGCTAGAAAACAACTAGACATTCTAGAGATAGTTTGGATGAAAAATACTAGACATATTTTTTCTTTCTATTTTGGTCTTAGTGATGAAATGAATTGGAAGCCTGCCATTTTTTATTCTCGAAGACTATCTGGCCGGGTATGCTTGGAGAAAATATCCAGCTGAATGTGTCTCGCAAAAGGATAAATTGGAACTTTGATGAGATCAAATAAGAATGTAAACTTTTAAGGGATGAGGACCTTTGTTAGCAAAATAGAAAAGTGCTCAGATGATCAGAAACAAAGATATCGTTCCATAACTAGAATGCCAAGAGAACCCTTGAAAAATTATGAAGACGGTGCTTGATTTGGTAGATGATGCGAAACGTGAGCTTTTTTAGATGATGGATGTGTAGTTTCTTGATTTTGAATTGACATGACATACGAAGTCAGAAGAATAACCAACAACAGACAACTTCGGGAATGAAGTAGAGCCTCGTGAATGATGTTGAGCATTAGATAACTCCGGGAATGGAGTGCAGCCTTGGGAATGAAGATAGACGTCAGACATCTTCGGGAATGGAGTAGAGCCTTGGGAATGAGGATAAGATAACAGACGTCTCCGCGAATGGGGTGCAGACTTCGAGAATAGGGTTGAAGCACCGCATACAATTTCGAGAATGGAGTAGAGCCTCGAGAATGAGGAAAAACAACAAAAAACTATGGGAATATAGTGGAGACTCATAAATGGGGATAATATATCGAAGCATGTCACAACAGGCATCAAAGGATCTCACAAACGATCAAAGCATCATCGGACCTTGAGGTACATGAACTCTTACAGTTGAGATTGACGAATATTACAACTGATGGGAACATCGGGTGTAACACCCCGCCATAGGTAGGATGCTATCGGTATGAGATATGATTAACCCATCTCTATAGGCCTCCAAATTTACAGAAACCCGGGCATGATGTATCCTAAAACTGGACAACCTGGATCAAATTTCAGCATCAAGGAAACTTAAAAAGAACATCCAACATATAAAAGAACCTTAGGTCCATACAAAATACATCAAAAGCAACACTAAAGGGCTTCGTGCCTACATCATTTATCAATACTCAATGTCTATGTGCCCATAACATTATAACCAATCAAAAATTTTACTTAATATATACAAACAACGGGCTCAGTATGAAAAATAACATAGTAATCACAAATCCAAAACCTCTAAAACGTTTCCCAGGACACATGCAATGGTGATTGCCGTTTGCGTGATCTGTGTCTCGAGCATGACGTCCAAAGCTGCCGTGGTTGACCAATCTAGAAGCCAACCTGTAAAAATAGAAAATCAGTTTGGTGTGAGTTATAAAACTTAGTAAGTAACCATGCGAGTATTACAAACAGAACTTACAAGTCAATCACATTAGAAGTTTTTTCAGAATTATCAAGATTATTACGAGTTTAGAATTATAAGCTTTCTATTATCCTTTATACTTTACGCATGTCAAATTTTCCTATTTACATATTGTCAATATATTGGCTAGACATTCAAAGCACACAAAACATGGATTCGAAATCACAAAGTACGTCATATAACATCGAAATCATTTCAATCACATGAAGCATGAAGTCATGTATTTACACTTAACACAAGTAAACAGCTTTGGAATATCATCAAATTGGTAAATCTAACAAACTTTCTTCCATTTGGTTACAAACTATCTTTAATACCAAAACAAACTTACTTCTATACCAAAACTGTAGGGGTTTTATGGCGAAAATCCGATAACGCAGCGGATCGCGGAAAATCAAAATTTTTCCGATTTCAAAATTTTTCTTAGATCAATTAAATAAACTTAATTATTTAATTACCCAATTATCAAATTCTGAAAAATTACACAAGAAACCAAATTTCTTAGTAATTACCGAATTACCCCACAACTTTGCAAATTGATCATTTTAGTCCTAAAATTGTCAAAAACAATTTTGGATGATTCTAAATCATTTATAAAATGATTTCTAACATGACCAACACATCAAAATCAGATTGCAACAAAATCCCCATTTTTTTGCTAATTGCCGAAACAGCCCCAAATGTTTCATTTTTTGCAATTTGGTCTTTTTAAGTTCAAAACATGTCAAGATCAAATCCAATCAGCCCAAAATTAATATGCATCATATACACACCATAATACATCACATATATGAAAAGCCCTAAATTTGGAAAGGGCTAAGAACTCTAATTTTATAATTTCTTCAAATTGACAAAACTTACCAAATCAATTAAATCCATCACTTTAATTCAATCTAAACTACACCAAACAAGTCTTACCATCATGAAAAAACTCAAGAACAATTCTAGGTCATCAATGAGTGCCTTAGAAACTCTATAATGGCAACATGATAATAAAATAATCAAAAGTAAGCCATTGAAACAATTTCAAGCTTACTTTATAACCATACATGCATACATCTTTCAAAAAAGTTCACAACCAATTAAAAAAAAAACTATAAGTGTTGAGACAACATCCAAGCAACACATGTTGGAGCTAAGCATGTTAGAAACATTTTCTATGTTGGAAGATTTAAAGAAAAACTTACAAAGTCAAGAATATTCCAAGCTTTTCCATTTGTTCTACAAACTTTTCTCTCAAATCTTTTGTGTTTGTTTTTGGTAACTAATGAACCTTAACCTAATGAAAATGAAACAAAACAATATATACTTCACAAAATTGCCCTTGGCCGAATTTGTGTAGTATAAATATCTAGATATTTTATTTTATTCATTTAAGTTTGCTTTAATCAACTTGCAACTTGATCATTACACCTTTAATGAAATTCAACAAGTCAACAAAAGCAACTCAAGGCATCTCCAAAGAATATCAAAACTTAAGATATTTATATTTTTAATTAATTTAACTATTTAACAATTAAATAATTAAATAATTATTTAAATACAAATATTTTAAATATTTGTATTATATTTACTTTAAATATCCAAATACATATATATTTATGATATAAGTCAAATATCACAATTTGACATTTAATTAATGTGTATTGAATAAAATCTATCATTAAATACAAATACACAATAATTAGGAAATGACTATTTTGTCCCATCACATGTATTTTTCGTTTAACCTTTAAACGACTTATAAATAATCAGTATTATTCATAAAAGTTTCCCTAGTGCTCTTCGAGTATATTATTAGGGATATGCCCTATACCCAACTTGTGGATGGGCTATATGTACATGTATCTGTAAAATTTTCATTAATTAATAAAATGACAATCTTTATTATACGTGTCTTACATAAATTATATGAATCATCAAACACTGTAATAAAGCCCTTGAAGTAATAAGATGATGGCTTCCACGCCTTATGAGAATCATTACTCTCAAACGTTCCTAGTCATAGTTTTGTGAATAATCTGGGCGTTCACAATGTTGGACAATTATGACCCATAGCGTCACTATTTGTACAAATCATGGTGTTGTTGTACAAATTAACTATGTGACAAATGAGATTGCACTCTTATCATTTGTGATTAGATCACATAGATATAAAATGATGAGAGGTCCATATGATTTGTTCCTGGACAGAGAATGATATGAGACAGTATCAGTCCACGTAGGATAAATCATTAAATATCCCTAGTCAGAGTATTATCGAGATTGGACATCAATAAATACGTAAAAGACTAGTATTACACTTGTGCGCGTTTATGAGGGCACAACGTCATAGTTCTCATATATTTCGGTATAGGATACTCATGCAAGTGTAATAGGAGGTTGTGTTTTACCGATGGTACGGGAAACAGCTTCGCTCTGGATAGAGCCCCCGCGGAATCCCATTGGTAGTATGACTATGTGTCTATGGGAGTCTGCATTCAGGGTAGGTGTATTTGGTCTTGACCTGAGACTTGCACCGCTAAAATATACGACAAACAATATACTTTAGTTGAGGTCGTCCAGGGCTTTAACAGGTTATGTGTATGCCGATACTGGGTATATTGGGAATCTAGTGTGTTGGGTGTGATGTCAAGACGGAAGTGTCACTCCAGTCATATGGAGATGATGGTCACGTAGGATATGGAACTCGTTCTCTTAAATGCTCGATCTATCGGGATATTATGACTAGGTCATGTATATATGATTATAGAGACTAGTTGCAAGACATCCGATATGTGCTTCGTACGGGGCAGACACGATTCCAGCCCCAGGCATAGCACGTGACCATTCGATACTGGACAGAAATACGCAATAATTCGGTATACTACGCTTGATATAGATCACATATTCCTATAAGGATATTTATGGAGAATTGGGTAGGCATGGCCCTTTGCTAGAAGCCAACCTTGTCTTGTAAATCGGTACAAACGTAGTACGAGGTACTTACGTGTTCGGATAGTCCGACGACCGTATTTACTGCCAACATATCCGGGGATCTCATGGGTCGCTTCCCAAAGATTCACCGATGACATATAACTCGCACTTTATTAATCTGAGATTAATTAGAAGAGAGAGAAAATTAATATGGGATTAATTAAGGAGATATTTTATCTGGGATAAAATATTAATTAAATGGAGAGAACGATTAATTTGGAATTAATCGATAAAATAATATATTCGATATATTATACGAAATTGGATTTCGACGCAGAATTGAAATTAGATTTTAATTCGGGCGAACGAATTAATTTAGAATTAATTCGTTAGCGACGTGAATAGTGATTTCGCTAGGCGTAATCATTTAATTACGACGCAACGGAAAATTCGTTAATTTGGAATTAGCGAACCCGAGCCCGGGATTATTTGTGAGCGCATTCGCATTTCGAATTCGAGTGCGGCACGCAAGTCAAATCGCTAGTCACATCAAGCGTCAAATCAATGTCACTTTGAGTGATGTGACAAGTTGTCACTTGATTTGAGTGATTGATGTAGTAGTTGAAAAGCAACTTTTGCTTTTGCTTTTTGACCTTAGCATTTAAGGAAAAGTAAAAATTAGTAAATGGTTTTAATATTTTGGAAAATATAAAAAGCCAAATACAATTTTTATTATCACTTTTTCTTTCTCTCTTTTACGGTTTCCATGAAACCTTTTTTTCCCTCTCTTTTCTCTCTTCTCCCTCTCACGCTTGGAGCCGAATTTCTTCTCAAAATTTTCTGGTTGACCGAATAAAATGAGAAGCAAGGAAGATGAAGAAGTGCTAGCACACCTTGGGTTATACATAGGTGATAGGGAAACGAATTTATGAGCTTGGAATCCATTCTTGGAGCTTGAAGCTTGGAGCTTCAATAGAGGTCTTCAATGGGCGATTTTGGAGGAGCCAAAACAGAATAAAAACGTGCAGTCCAGCAGCTCAAGGAGCACAAAACCGAGCTTCAACAAGGAGAAAAATGGGTTTTGTTCTTCCTAGCATCAAACCATTCAATGTGAGTATGTATTATGCCTTACTCCTTGAAGTATTCATGCATTTTTTCTTGCTTGTTTGATGATCCTTGGACCTAATTATAAACCAACAATGGTATCTTGAGCTTTGGTCAAGCATGAAAACTTTTAGGGTTTGAAATTGGGTAAAATCAATTGAAACATGATTTGGTTGAATTGATTGATTAAGTATGCTTGTATGTTGATTAATTGAAGTTGTGTATGTTCAATTTCATGAAATTGGATTGGATCCATTTTTCCCCAAATTTTTGGAGTAGGCCGAAATGATGAACCTAATTTCTTGGTGATTTTTGTTTGTTTGATCATTGGATGACTTAAAACAAGTGGGTAATGTTGTTTTGAAGTTCAATTGGATTGAATTTTGATTTGGAACAATTTTCCCCAAATTAAAGGGCTTGGCCGAATATATTGAACATTTGAAATTCATTGTGTTTTTTAATTTTGATTCATTGGATGAGTTGAATTGATTTGGGAAATGATGATTGTGGATTCAATTGGGTTGAAACCGAATCGGATTGGAAAAACCCCCTAATTGCCGAGAATAAAGTAGCATGTATTGGGTTTGATTTTGATGAAATTGTGTTGGACACTATTTGATATTAAAGTGCATGATTGTATTACACTTAGGTTAATTAATTATGAAATTTGGAATTTTATAAGTTAATTAATTTGGGCTTATTTTAGAAATGGGCCTTAAAAGGTTGTAATTGGGCTTTTGGGCTTGGTTGTACCAAGTTAGGTTTAGGCCAATTTGGTTGGATCCAATTGGGCCCAAAACCGCATCCAAAAAGTCCAATTATGACTTAATGGACCTTAATTATTTAATTGGGCCTAATGGGCCAAAATTAATTTAAGGCTTATGGGGTAACTCCCGGATTGGACCTTGGTTATCGGTTTGACCCGAGTTAACCAAAAGTCCACGCCTTATAGAAATTAATTAAAGCCCATTGGACTTTAATTAAATAAACATTAGATGTTAATCGGGCTTAGAGACCCGTTGCGATTAAATTTGGAATTTAAGTCGTAATGGTTCATTAATAAAAGTGTAATATTTAATTTAGAATTAAATAGTGAATTAGTATTAAATACAAATTGAATTGGATTTAATTTTGTAGTTTAGTTTAATTCAAGAATTCGTACTTTGAGTACTTATTCGCAAAACGAGTTTGACTCGCGCAAAAATCAAATCCTTGTAACATTGAATGATCACTAATTATCAAATTAATTAATTGGATTAGATTGATTGATAACATGCTTGTATAAATACATGGTTGCGATGCATGAATAATGTATATCGGATGGATATTAGTCGGGTGGGGCAATTTTGGAAATTGTGTAATAAATTGATTTATTAATTGGACCTGCGTGTCCAGCCTTATCACCTTTATTATCATGTATTCTCTTCTCACCTATTCCCCTCAATGTAAATGAGGTTTCTTTAGAAGTGTAGTGTAACGGGTAGAAGTAATACAAGTGCTAGCTGGAGAGAGAAAGAGAGAGATTTGATCTAGGATCAATGTAAAATATTCATCCGCATATCATTATTTTTATTCATATGCGCTTTATTATGTGTTTAGAATGCATGTTTAAGGGTGTATGATGATGAGACCTTAACAAAGATAATAAATTGGTTGCCAATTTGCACGCGAAAAACCCTCGCTCAATATTAAGCGTCTTTCCTTCCATTGAGTGATTCTCACTCAAGATCCGAGACGACATTGGTTTGTTGGCCAAAGTCAAGGGCTTTGTCTGTCAAAGATGTGTTTGAATCACGAAGGCTTTGTTCCATATCAGTGTCTTGTCCAAGCTGTGGTTTGTTGGCCAAAGTCAATACCACTTCTTGTCCATCGACATTGATTACGAATCTTTCCACGGTCAATGGGTCGCGCTTGACTCGGATCACTAAGTTTGTTGTGCCAAAGCCAAGACTTAGTTGATTCAGAGGAAAAAGGTTAGGTAATACATTGGATGTATTGGCATATATAAGATATATGTTTCAGATTTGGATATCCCCCTACCGGATCTAGGAATTGGATTGGATCCAATTGATCTTAGAGATCTACCTAGTTAATTATCATACAATTGTTGGCCAAAGTCAAGATTGTGTGATATTTAACGGGATCCTAGCCCAATAGGAAACACGGTTTCCCGAGTACTCGACAGAGGGTTAGAGGCTCGCAGAAAAATAGTGGGAGGCAAGAATTGAATTTGCAATACTCGTTCAATTACTCGCCACACGCGCTCATTCAAATTATTTCGTCGTTAGATTAAATGTTAGTTGGACTAATATTTAAATTGTTGTTTTAATTAACAGTTGGACTGTATTATAGTTGATTATATATAATTGGATTATATTAATCAATATATTTGAATTAATTAATTTCAGTTTACAATTGATTTTATAATTGGATTATAGTAATCAATGTAATTGAGGTTAATTAATTTAGATTATATTTGATTATATAGTTGGACTATTATAATCATTATAATAAATAGTACCACAAATCGTTGATTAAATAGTTGGACTATTAGAATCAAGATATAAATGAAAGATTAGTGTTTAAGACATAATCCTGGGTGAAAATGTATTTAAACGCTTTAATTTTCAAATTGGGAATAAGTTTCAGGATGGTCCTGGAAAATAATAAGTTATTGATAAAACTGACGTATTATGCCTAAAGCCCGAAGTTAAGCAAATAAGTGGAACATGATATTTGGAATATTCATGTAATGATAACTTAAGTGCTTAATCCATTAAGCTTGTCGCGATATAGACTCCTTAATTTCTTTATCAGAACTAAAGATTAGATTCTTAAAGTATGATACTGAAATTGAAGGATCCTTATAAATCTAAAATTAGATTTTAAAAGTAAAAATTGCAATAAATAATTCTTGGAGAATTAATGACTAATCTCAAGGAGATAAAGTCAAAGATTGCAATTAGACAAGTAGCATAAGGTGCACCTTAATTCGATATTCTAGAAACTCGAGGCTTGGCCAAAGGCTACTGGAATGTTGAAAATGGCAAAGGCAAAATCATTATAATCTTCTAGGAAGATAAAAGGACATATCCTAAGAAGGAATTGAAGACGAGCAAGGCTCTGACTTCAAATATGATTTTCATAACTATGTTCACAGCTAGTATTATTAAAATTAGGTTTTTAGATACTTAGTGTGATACATACAATATATGTATTGATGTTCAGAATCTGTTTTGAACAGGATACTGACTTCAATTGAGATTTATCTGCAATTGAAAACGGGATGAAAGTCGTCATTTTAACCGTAGTAGATACCTGAATTTAGGAACTACCTTCGGGTGTGTACCTAAATTAGGAAACTGTTATAATGCAGCTAGTTTGACTAGATACATTATCTCTATATCAGTGTTTAACCCGCTGGGGTGAACCTTTATATTCTAGAACACTAAAGTATTTCATTATATAAAGATGATATTGAGATAAACGCATTAGATGTGAATAACATCATTTATATTTTGAATATAAATAAATCTTAAATTATAACATGACAAAATGATAGCTCAAACTGATACGATCAGTTAAGAAACTTAAATGTGGCATAGTTGTCAGGGACACTATTAAACAAGAATCGTATATCCATACTTTCGAAGAGTGGGTACTAGGACTAATTTGATTTCATTCAAATAAAGACTACGAATATAGTTTATTGGGCAAAGTGCCTAAAACACATTTACTTGGTAAAAGTGTAAATGCCACCGACCTGTTAGCCCTACTTTATAGTGAAGCAATTGGGCCCATGTCTACCTAGCCTAGATGTGGATATGAATATTTCATGACCTGTACGGATGTGGCATCACGTTATGGTTATGTGTTTCTTTTGAAACACAAATCAGAAACTTTTAGAGTTTCGACACGAAATAGACAAACAGATCGGCTAAATATTAAACCGTCACGCTAAGACCGTAATGGAAATACTCAAGCAATAGTTTCTCGTATACTTGAAAGAGTATAGTATTTTTTTCAATGAGGACTCCTCCTAGAACACGTCAGTTTGACGGTGTGTCCGAACAGGATTAACCTAATATGTTGTAGACATAATTGTTGGGGGGGTTATTCGGGTCGGGCGCAGCGGAAGCGCGGGTTTGGGGGCAAAACGTATTTCAAAACTTTTTCAAAATACCGAGTAAATTATTCAATATCTAATATGAATAATCTATTCGTGTTCCACCCATAAACTAAAACATTACTCACATGTATGATCCGATCAAATGGAGTAATAATCCGACCACAAAAGTGCCGACCACATTATGTCCGACCAGACGAGGACCGACCACAAAAGTGCCGACCACATTATGTCCGACCGAGACCAGACACAAAAATGCCGACCACATTATGTCCGACCACAGCCGAGGACCGCCAGCCGACCAGCCGAGGACCGACCAGCCGAGGACCGACCACATTCAAACAGACGAATATTTTTCATGCATCATATACAAATCCAAATACTCAACATAAATGAAAAGCCAAAAGGTGGTACAAGGTCAAAAACCTTGAAACCAATACTTAAATCATGTTTCTAAAACACCATTCTTCCATCCAATCAAAGTCTCAACACAATGAAACAACTCAAGATCAAATCTAGGTCATCTAAGAGTGGGTCAACAACTCTAGATTAGCAACTGGTTTCCAAAACCATAAAAGAAAGTTTATTACTACAATAGTTATACAGTTCCTTCCATTCATTACACATGCTTCACACTTCATCAAAACTTCCATCAACAAAAACCACAAGGAATAAAGAAAGAAACATCCTAAGAATGTCATATATTAAAGCCTAGAACCTAAGGAACAAATTCCTTACTAATAGCAAGTTCAAGAAACTTACTAAAAATCCAAGCTTTTGATTTTTGTCTTTCTTTTCTCAAGCTTCCTTTTGTCTTTCTTCAATGGAGTTTTTATGTTTTTGTAAAGTGTATTAGGTTAATGAAATGAAAAGCAAATGAAAACAATATATACTTGTGAAAGAAAATGCCTTGGCCGAAATTCACAAACATATAAATAATTTTCATTTCAAAATTAATGTTAACAACTTGCATAAATATCTAATAACACTTTAATGATATTTATATAAGTCAACAAAAGCAACTAATACATTTACTTATATATCCTAATGTAAGATATTTATATTTTAATTAATTTAATCATTTAACAATTAAACAATCAATTAATTAATCAAATACAAATATATTAAATATATGCATAATATTTACATTAAATATAAAAACATATATTCATTTAGGATATAAGTCAAATAACTCATTTTGACTATTAATTAATGTGTATTTAAATTAATCAAGTATTAAATGTAAATACACAATAATTAAGCAAATGACTATCTAGTCCTTTAGCATGTATCTTGCGTTTAACCTTTAAACGACTTTATAAATAATCAATATTATTTATTAATGTTGCTCTAGTGCTCTACGAGTATGTTTCATTATTGAGACTCTCTAGATTCAGGTATATCCGTCACGAAATCAAATTTCGTGTCCATAATCTATCCACCCGTAGATTATGACGATCACGGATAATCTCGCTGAACCATACAGGTCGAGGTCATGGCAAATGTATAATTCCTCCGTCACACAGGTATCCGGATAAATCCAGAGATATAGATGTAAACGTCAAATCTCTATCGGGATTATCCAGTCGACTATTCTATTAGCAATCACAAAAAGAATGTTTAGAACTAGCTTCTAAACTTTACCACGGGCCCATGGTTTTATCTGATTGCTAATCATATGGACTACCTATGCTCTGATACACAGAACTGACGGATCCTATCTTGATACACATAGGACACCCTGAGGATCTGTCTACACCCAACGAACAGGCGGAGGTCTGATCTAAATAGATCGGTGACGTGACTGCCGTCTAAGTGTAGAAGATGTCTCATGTGCCCACAATGGCATCTCAAGTCTAAGAATCACAAGTGCTACTCAACCCAAGAAGATTCTTATTGACGCTGGTGTACCATCCATTAAGAATCTTCGGTGAGTCGTTCAGTGTTTATCCGCTATAAACACCTACACGTCTATACTAGTCTCCAAGACTAATGGTTCATTGAGAAACCATTGGAATCATATATTCCAGTATACGACATGTACCGGTCTCAACGGGTTTACTATACTGACCAAGTAGTGTAAACCTTGACCAGGAACAGTCTGAGAATGACAACGTCATGATACTTCTCAATGTCCGTTGCGACGCTTTTGCAACTGTATCATGACTAATCATTCTCGGGTCATTACGCTTTACATATATAGAAATATAGATTATATTATAGAAACTGCATATATTATTCATAATAATAATGTTTTACAGAAGTATTTAACAGAAATACAACCGGGAATTGGCGCTCTGAGCACCAACCCCTACAAAATCTCCCACTTGCTCTAGTGCCAATATCGATTGTATCTAATACCCATCGACTCCACGTGTTTATCAAACAACTTCGGAGGTATGGCCTTCGTCAGCGGGTCTGCTACATTATCTTCACTCGGTACCTTGCACACGACAATATCCCCTCGCGACACGATCTCTCGAATGATGTGGTACTTGCGTTCCACATGCTTCGACTTCTGATGCGCCCTCGGTTCCTTTGCTTGCGCAATGGCTCCAGTATTATCACAGTATAACGGAATCGCATTCTCGATACTTGGGACAACTCCCAATTCTGTGATAAAGTTCTTTATCCACACAGCCTCTTTTGCAGCTTCAGAAGCTGCAATATATTCCGCCTCAGTGGTGGAATCAGCTGTCGATCCCTGTTTGGAACTCTTCCAACAAACTGCACCTCCGTTAAGGGTAAAGACAAATCCAGATGTAGACTTTCTATCATCGGGATCCGATTGAAAATCGGAGTCTGTATACCCATTAACCTGCAGTTCGTTTCCTCCATAAATAATCAACTTATCCTTAGTACCTTTAAGATACTTTAGGATATGTTTAATGGCCATCCAATGGTCATTACCTGGATTGGACTGATATCGACTAGTTACGCTAACAGCGAAACTGATATCAGGCCTCGTACATAACATGGCATACATTATGCTACCCAAACATGAAGCATAAGGTTGGTTAGACATTCTAACCTTCTCATCTTCTGTTTGTGGACACATCTTCTTGGAAAGATGAATCCCATGTCTGAACGGTATGTTTGCTGTCTTACAGTTACCAAAGCTATACCGTTCCAAGATCTTATCTACGTACGTTGATTGGGATAACCCAATCAGCCTCCTTTGTCTATCTCTATAGAGTTTTATCCCTAAAACATAGGAAGCTTCTCCCAGGTCCTTCATGGAGAAATTCTTACAGAGGTACGCTTTCACGCTTTGCAACATACCTAAATCATTCCCAATGATTAGGATGTCATCAACATATAGGACTAAAAATACGACCATGCTCCCACTGGCCTTCTGATACACACAGGATTCTTCCGAATTCTTGAGAAAACCAGACGATCTAATAATCTCATCGAATCGAAGATTCCAACTTCGTGAAGCTTGTTTAAGTCCATAAATGGACTTCTTAAGCTTACATACCATGCCCGAGGTTTCGCTGGATGTGAAACCTTCCGGCTGTTCCATATAGATTTCTTCATCAAGAAATCCATTTAGAAAAGCCGTTTTGACATCCATTTGCCAAATCTCGTAGTCATGATACGCAGCTATAGAAAGCAAAATCCGGATAGACTTAAGCATTGCTGCTACCGGCGAAAAAGTTTCATCGTAGTCGACGCCAGGTCGCTGCGTGTAACCTTTTGCTACCAGTCGGGCCTTGTAAGTTTCAACCTTACCGTCAGGCCCGCGCTTCCTCTTGTAAACCCATTTACAACCGATAGGAACAATTCCTTCGGGAAGCGGAATCAAGTCCCAAACTTGATTTTCATGCATTGAGTCTATCTCGGATTTCATGGCACTTTGCCATTTCACGGAGTCGATGTCCAACATCGATTCTCTATAGGTGAAAGGATCTGTCTCTTCAACTAAGAGAACATCCAGACTCTTTTCTTGTATCAAATACAAGCGTTCAGGAGGTCTAGATACCCTTTCCGACCTACGGAGTGTGTGTGTTGAAGGTCCTTCATCTACTTGAACTTCAGGTTCCTCCGTTGGTTCGTTGTTTTCAGGTTGGACTTCATCAAGCTCAACCTGTCTATGATCACCACCTTCTGACAAAAATTCTACTTCTAGAAATTTTGCGAAGCGAGCTACGAACACATTTCGATGCTCGGTATCATAGAACAGATATCCCCTCGTGTTCGAGGGATATCCAACAAACCTAAACTTTTGCCCTCGAGGCGAAAGCTTACTTTGCTGAGTTACCCTGACATAGGCAGGACAACCCCAAACCTTAATATAATTAAGATTTGGTCTCCTACCGAACCATATCTGATACGGTGTCGTAGGAACAGCCTTTGAAGGAATCTTATTCAAAAGATGTGCGGCTGTTAAGAGACAGTAGCCCCATAAGTAATAGGGCAAATCTGTGAAACTCAACATCGATCGGACCATATCCAATAAAGTCCGATTTCTCCTTTCAGATACA
This sequence comes from Zanthoxylum bungeanum, assembly GCA_019454045.1. Classification (NCBI taxonomy): domain Eukaryota; kingdom Viridiplantae; phylum Streptophyta; class Magnoliopsida; order Sapindales; family Rutaceae; genus Zanthoxylum; species Zanthoxylum bungeanum. The sequence continues at coordinate 72,773 of SKCR01039718.1, forward strand.
CCATTGTGCTGTGGTGTACCTGGAGGAGTATATTGAGCGAGAATCCCATTCTCCTTCATATAATCCATGAACTCACCACTCATATATTCACCGCCTCGATCTGATCGAAGGCATTTAATATATTTACCAGTTTGTTTTTCTACTTCATTTCGGAACTCTTTGAACTTTTCAAAGGTTTCCGATTTATGTCGCATCAAATACACATAACCGTACCGTGATAAATCATCGGTAAAGGTAACGAAGTACGAATAACCACTGTGAGCAGTTTGACTTAGTGGACCACATACATCAGAATGTACGAGTTCCAGTAAGTTAGTGGCACGGTGTCCAACACCAGAAAATGGGGCTTTGGTCATCTTACCCTGAATACAGGATTCACAAGTTGGATAGGATTCAATGGTAAGATCTGATATCAAACCATTCCTAACCAATTGGGTAAGGCGTTTAACGCCAATGTGACCAAGTCTCATATGCCAAAGTTCAGTATTATTAATTACAGGTAAACTACGTTTATTAACTCCAGTATTTAAATATCTTTTGAAGTTTGCAATGTATAATGACCATGCTGGTTTGGACAACTAAGGATCTGAATATTATTTTTATCATATAAATACAAAGAACTATTCTTAATATTAATACAATAGCCTTCTGTATCTAATACAAAAAGTGATATAATATTAGCGACACATCCCGGTACAAAATGACAGTCATATAACAAAAGTGTCCCATTCGGCAATGAGATCTCGCATACTCCCACTGCAACTGCATCCAAAGAGTCTCCACTCCCGAATCGCAACTGCATCTCTCCAGGCTTCAGTTTCCTACTTTCCTTCAGCACCTGCAACGAATTGCAAATGTGAATGGGACAAGCAGAATCTAAAATCCAGCTGGATGTAACGGCTTCACAAGCCAAAGATAAATCAATAACTGGAAAAATAAAAGTACCTGATGTAGAAGCTCTGTCTCTCCTCACTTGGGCAATGTAATCAGGACAGTTCCTTTTCCAGTGCCCAACTTTGCCGCAGTGGTGGCATTTGTCTTCAGAAGCCCTTTTGGGCTTTGCAATCTTCGCCTGTTGTTGAGGACCAAAAGCCTTCTTCTTTCTTCTTCTTGCTTTCTTGTTCTTTCCCTTGGACCATCCTTGGGAAGAAGCCGAAAGAGAAGTAGTTCTAGGAGGGCGAGTCGGTACTCCCTTCTTAAGGTCCTCTTCTGCCGTGAGCAACATCCTATGTAGCTCCTGGTAGGTACAGACAGTCCCGTGCATGTTGAAGTACATCACGAACTGGCGAAATGAAGCTGGTAGTGAACCAAGAATGACACTCCTACCGAGAATGTCATTCAGGATGAGATTATGTTGCCTCAACTGATCGATCAAATCGATCATCTGAAGAACATGTGGGCTAACACTCTGCCCCTCATCCAGACGCGCATGGAACAGTTCCATGGCGACCTTGTGAACAATAACCTGTTCCTGGTTCTCGAACGATTGTCTTAATCGCGTTATCATACTATAGGAATCTGATGTTCCATAGTATTGTTGCTTGAGTTTCGGAGAGAGCGAACTAAGGATGTATGATTTAACCCTTAAATCATGATCCTTCCAAGTTTCAAAAACTTGGCGTTCCTCCTCCGAAGCATCCTCGCCCACTGCAAGGGGCAACGGACCCTCAAGAACATAACCCAGCTTCTCGGAATCGAGGACAATCCTCAAATCCAATTCCCAGTCTGCAAAGTTCTCAGCGCCTTTCAGTTTGTTCGCATCAAGCATACGCGCAAACTGATTTGTGGATTGTGCCGCCATCGCCAATCTATCATATAGATCACGAAAAACGGTTAGCAGAAATTAAGCAGTTTCATATAATATCAAAAGCATAAACTAGATCATGGATTTTTAATCTAATATGCCCCTCCCACTAAATCATGCAATACTGTAATCCCAAAACAGAATACAAATATTTAATAATTAAATTAAATACTAATAGTGAAAAGTGGATCCCGTGAATATATTTCGGCTCACAGCAGAGGCACGGTCTCGCCTACGTATATTCATCAGGTAGACAACTCATTTGTCAATCATTCACTAATGACTCCTAAGTATCCCGTCCTGGCCGTTTCTCGTTGTCGCTGCGAAGGCAGGCCCACAAGGAGACGTACCAAGGTTAAACTCGTCAATGATAAACTCAAGTTACTTACGTAATCCTGACAGCTAGGGCACGTTCAGAATTCCGCTTTCGCTTGAATTTATCTAGTATCTGATATACATCCGGTATAAATAAATCTTTATCGGCTACACCCTCACAGCAGAGGCACGGTCTCGGATGTAGTCACAAAGAAGTATTCATAAACCGTATTGACAAGACGGACCATATAACATGCATCAAATACATAATTACATTCAAACCTTATTAATTAGGGATTTTCCGCTAAGTGTCATACACCCTAAATCTAACCAATTAGATCCTAATAAGCATGCATAAAGTCTAGAAAACATGATTAAACATTGATTCAATGAAGGCTAATCATATTAGGTGGCCTAGAATCAGACTCGCTCTGATACCATTTTGTGGGGTTATTTGGGTCGGGCGCAGCGGAAGCGCGGGTTTGGGGCGCAAAACGTATTTCAAAACTTTTTCAAAATACCGAGTAAATTATTCAATATCTAATATGAATAATCTATTCGTGTTCCCCCATAACTAAAACATTACTCACATGTATGATCCGATCAAATGGAGTAATAATCCGACCACAAAAGTGCCGACAACATTAAATGTCCGACCAGACGAAGGACCGACCACAAAAGTGCCGACCACATTATGTCCGACCGAAGACCACAAAAATGCCGACCACATTATGTCCGACCAGCCGAGGACCGACCAGCCAGGACTGACCACATTCAAACAGACGAAACTTTTCATGCATCATATACAAATCCAATACTCAACATAAATGAAAAGCCAAAAGGTGGTACAGGTCAAAAACCTTGAACCAATACTTAAATCATGTTTCTAAAACACCATTCTTCCATCCAATCAAAGTCTCAACACAATGAAACAACTCAAGATCAAATCTAGGTCATCTTAAGAGTGGGTCAACAACTCTAGATTAGCAACTTGGTTCCAAAACCTTAAAAGAAAGTTTATTACTACAATAGTTACACACTTCCTTCATTACACATGCTTCACACTTCATCAAAACTTCCATCAACAAAAACCACAAGGAATAAAGAAAGAAACATCCTAAGAATGTCATATATTAAAGCCTAGAACCTAAGGAACAAATTCCTTACTAATAGCAAGTTCAAGAAACTTACTAAAAATCCAAGCTTTTTTGATTTTTGTCTTTCTTTTCTCAAGCTTCTTTTTGTCTTCTTCAATGGAGTTTTTATGTTGTTGTAAAGTGTATTAGGTTAATGAAATGAAAAGCAAATGAAAACAATATATACTTGTGAAAGAAAATGCCTTGGCCGAAATTCACAAACCATATATAAATAATTTTCATTTCAAAATTAATGTAACAACTTGCATAAATATCTAATAACACTTTAATGATATTTATATAAGTCAACAAAAGCAACTAATACATTTACTTAATATATCCTAATGTAAGATATTTATATTTTAATTAATTTAATCATTTAACAATTAAATAATCAATTAATTAATCAAATACAAATATATTAAATATATGTATAATATTTACATTAAATATTAAAAACATATATTCATTTAGGATATAAGTCAAATAACTCATTTTGACTATTAATTAATGTGTATTTAAATTAATCAAGTATTAAATGTAAATACACAATAATTAAGCAAATGACTATCTAGTCCTTTAGCATGTATCTTGCGTTTAACCTTTAAACGACTTTATAAATAATCAATATTATTTATTAATGTTGCTCTAGTGCTCTACGAGTATGTTTCATTATTGAGACTCTCTAGATTCAGGTATATCCGTCACGAAATCAAATTTCGTGTCCATAATCTATCCACCCGTAGATTATGACGATCACGGATAATCTCGCTGAACCATACAGGTCGAGGTCATGGCAAATGTATAATTCCTCCGTCACAGGTATCCGGATAAATCCCAGAGATATAGATGTAAACGTCAAATCTCTATCGGGATTATCCAGTCGACTATTCTATTAGCAATCTCAAAAAGAATGTTTAGAACTAGCTTCTAAACTTACCACGGCCCATGGTTTTATCTGATTGCTAATCATATGGACTACCTATGCTCTGATACACAGAACTGACGGATCCTATCTTGATACACATAGGACACCCTGAGGATCTATCTACACCCAACGAACAGGCGGAGGTCTGATCTAAATAGATCGGTGACGTGACTGCCGTCTAAGTGTAGAAGATGTCTCATGTGCCCACAATGGCATCTCAAGTCTAAGAATCACAAGTGCTACTCAACCCAAGAAGATTCTTATTGACGCTGGTGTACCATCCATTAAGAATCTTCGGTGAGTCGTTCAGTGTTTATCCGCTATAAACACCTACACGTCTATACTAGTCTCCAAGACTAATGGTTCATTGAGAAACCATTGGAATCATATATTCCAGTATACGACATGTACCGGTCTCAACGGGTTTACTATACTGACCAAGTAGTGTAAACCTTGACCAGGAACTGTCTGAGAATGACAACGTCATGATACTTCTCAATGTCCGTTGCGACGCTTTTGCAACTGTATCATGACTAATCATTCTCGGTCATTACGCTTTACCATATAGAATTAGATTATATTATAGAAACTGCATATATTATTCATAACAATAATGTTTTACAGAAGTATTTAACAGAAATACAACCGGGGATTGGCGCTCTGAGCACCAACCCCTACAATAATAAGTTTAATCACGAGTTCTCCGCTCGAGTCTAAACAATTTCTTCAACGGATAGCATAAACAGTGCAGAACTTAATTTGGAATAAGTTCCATAATTCTGTTTGACAGATAATATATTAGATATGAACGGGAAAGAAAACCGAGTTTCACTCCTATTAAATTTGGGTGGTGCTAGGCATATGTTTGGATGATCCAACTAAAAAAAACCTAATAGGATAAGTGCAAATGTAGGTTATCCTAGGATAAACATAAGTATTGTGTACTTATACAACTCACACGAGAACAATTAGATTGTTGCTCACTAAGCTTTTTCCTAAGAGGAATACCGATATGCAGTGGTAAGTGGGAGGATAGTAAAACTCGATGAAAATCGGGGTAATACTATTCCTGGCACCGATCCTAATGGAAACACAATAGTTCAACAAGGATGAGACTATTACCAAAATCTTCAAATACACAAGAACAACGTAGTCAGAAGAATCAGAAAACAACCTGGGGTATGGGTTTCTGATCTCACCTCATAAAGATGTCTATCTTATTGAGGAACAGCAACTGACTACGTATAAGGAAGTGATACAAGGTATCGACTCCCTATTATGGCAAAGTGCCATAAAGTCCGAAGTGGATTCCATGTATACCAACTATGTTTAGACAGTAGTTGATGTACCGCAAGACATTGTGTCTTTTGGTACTATAAGTCTTCAAGGAAGACATACATGGATGGCAACATACCAACGTACTAAGCTAGGCTTGTAGCGAAAATATAGAGTTATCCACATTATGTTGATTATGACGAAACCTTTTACCTGTTGCCATGGTAAATCCATTTGGATAATGCTTGCTAATGATGTATGTTTTATTCATGAAATGTGGCAGCTGAATGCCAAAACTGTTTTCCTTAACGGAAACCTTTCGGAGGATGTTTACAACATCCTGACGATTTTGTAGAACCATTACAAGCAAACTAGGTTTGCAGGTTATTCGATCCATGTTTGGATTGAAGCAAGCATTAGGTTCTTGGAATTATCGTTTTGATGTAATCATAATGATTTATGATTTAATTCAAAACGAAATGATTCTTTTGTATATATAAGAGGGTTAGTGGGAGCGCACTGACAGTGGCTGTCCTATATAAAATAATGATAATATATCATTTCTTGGAAATGATATTCCCATAAAATAACTATCGGCGAAAGCTTGGCTTTCGAAATACTCTCCGAGAAACCATACATTGAAAAATGTACATGACCTGATGTCGCATACGCTTTGAGCATATGGATTCACAAACAGGCCAATCCGGGTGATATTCGCTGGATTGATGTTAAAAACATTCGTTAGTATCTTAGAGAACTAAGGACGTTGTCTTAGTCTATGGAGAAGGAGAACTTGAAGTGACTGGGATCACTGTAGCAAGTTTCCTATAACCGATAAAGACTACTAAAAGTCGCAACGGTACTATACAGTTTGAATAACGATACATTGAGCTGTAAATCTTCCAAGTAAGATATTGTTACCAAATAAACAACAAATGCCGGTTAATTGCAGCAGCTGAAGCATCAATAGAAGCCATCTGGGTCAATAACATATCTAATTAGATTAGATATAGTTCTGTTAGCAGCTGAGCTAGGCGTCAGCACAGGCTAAAGAATTAATGGTCTCATCAACGATCCAGATACATACTTCGATATTCATCTGATTCGTTCGGATCATACATCGTGGCGATGTGATGATCGAATAAATCGCATCAGATGATAATCATGGAAATCCGCTGACGAAAGCTTTTCTCAGCAATTTGAGCCAACCGTACATAGTTCGGGTGTCAGAGACTCGAGTGACTGGCTATAGGCCAAGTGGGAGATTGTTGGACAATTATGACCCATAGCGTCACTATTTATACAGATCATGGTGTTGTTGTACAAATTAACTATGTGACAAAGGAGATTGCACTCTTATCATTTGTGATTAGATCACATAGATATATAAATGATGAGAGGTCCCTATGATTTTTTCCTGGGCAGAGAATGATATGAGACAATATCAGTCCACGTAGGATAAATCATTAAATATGACTAGTCAGAGTATTATCGAGATTGGACATCGATAAATACGTAAAAGACTAGTATTACACTTGTGCGCGTTTGTGAGGGCACAACGTCATAGTTCTCATATATTTTGGTATAGGATACTCATGCAAGTGTAATAGGAGGTTGTGTTTTACCAATGGTACGGGAAACAGCTTCGGTCTGGATAGACCCCCCGCGGAATCCCATTGGTAGTATGACTATGTGTCAATGGGAGTCTGCATTCAGGGTAGGTGTATTTGGTCTTAACCTGAGACTTGCACCGCTAATACATACGACAATCAATATACTCTAGTTGAGGTCGTCCAGGGCTTTAACAGGTTCTGTGTACGCCGATACTGGGTATATTGGGAATCGTAGTGTGTTGGGTGTGATGTCAAGACGGAAGTGTCACTCCAGTCATATTGAGATGATAGTCATGTAGGATATGGAACTCGTTCTCTAAATGCTCGAGCTATCGGGATATTATGACTAGGTCATGTATCCGATTATAGAGATTAGTTGTCAGACATCTGATATGTGCTTCGTACGGGGCAGACACGATTCCAACCCCAGGCCTAGCACGTGAACATTCGATACTGGACAGAAATACGCAATACTCGTCGGTATACTACGCTTGATATAGATCACATATTCCTATAAGGATATTCTGGAGAATTGGGTAGGCATGGCGCTTTGCTAGAAGCCAACCTTGTCTTATAAATCGGTACAAATGTAGTACGAGGTACTTACGTGTTCGGATAGTCCGACGACCGTATTTACTGCCAACATATCCGGAGATCTCATGGGTCGCATCCCGAAGATTCACCGATGACATATAACTCACACTTTATTAATCTGGGATTAATTAGAAGAGATAGAAAAATAATCTGGCATTAATTAAGGAGATATTTTATCTGGGATAAAATATTAATTAAAGAGATAGAACGATTAATTTGGAATTAATCGATAAAATAATATATTCGATCTGTTATATGAAATTGGATTTCGACGCGGAATTGAAATTAGATTTTAATTCGGGGGAACGAATTAATTTAGAATTAATTCGTTAGCGATGTGAATAGTGATTTCGCTAGGCGTAATCATTTAATTACGACGCAACGGAAAATTCGTTAATTTGGAATTAGCGAACCCGAGCCTGGGATTATTTGCGAGCGCATTCGTATTTCGAATTCGAGTGCGGTACGCAAGTCAAATCAAGCGTCAAATCGTGTGTCACATCAAGCGTCAAATCAATGTCACTTTGAGTGATGTGACAAGTTTTCACTTGATTTGAGTGATTGATGTAGTAGTTGAAAATCAACTTTTGCTTTTTGCTTTTTGACTTTAGCATTTAAGGAAAAGTAAAATTTGGTAAATGGTTTTAATATTTTGGAAAATATAAAGCCAATACAATTTTTTCTTTTCACTTTTTCTCTCTCTCTTTTACGGTTTCCATGAAACCTTTTTTCCCTCTCTTTTCTCTCTTCTCCCTCTCACGCTTGGAGCCGAATTTCTTCTCAAAATTTTCTGTTTGACCGAATAAAAGGAGAAGCAAGGAAGATGAAGAAGTGCTAGCACACCTTGGGTTATACATAGGTGATAGGGAAACAAATTTATGAGCTTGGAATCCATTATTGGAGCTTGAAGCTTGGAGCTTCAATGGAGGTCTTCAATGGGCGATTTTGAAGGAGCCAAAACAGAATAAAAATGTGCAGTCCAGCAGCTCAAGGAGCACGAAACCGAGCTTCAACAAAGTGGAAAATGGGTTTTGTTCTTCCTAGCATCAAACCATTCAATGTGAGTATGTATTCCGCCTTACTCCTTGAAGTATTCATGTGGTTTTTCTTGCTTGTTTGATGATCCTTGAAACTAATTAGAAACCAACACACAAAGCGAAGATACTAGCATGATGATATGATCCGCCCTTAAGTGGGGTAGCTGATCTCATAGGCTACTAGCGCAGATCCGTCCGCTTGGTGTATCACATGGATGCATGAGTTGCTCGTGTCCATCGAACTGACCGCTGAAAGTTTTCACATTGAGTGTTTATCTCATGTGTTTGTGAGAACTTTCATGTATCGATTGTATGACTAGTCCTAAAACTTGAGGTCATTAAAATCTTATGTGTGGATCAAATAACTTTGACATTCTCCTTCCCCGGTTCAAAAGATCCGGTCATAAGGGTATGATTGGGTCATTTGTTGAAACACATGAAGTTTGTAAAGATACAACAGATAATCGCCACTCTCTCGGATAATATTTTCTTATAAGAGTAGTATTCTAGTTCGCGGGTTGATATGTGTGATCAGTGCTTGAGACTGTGGCCGCAGCGGAAGAATCATGTAAGATTCTTGGGTTAGCACGATTCATGACACTATCAACATCATACATTTGACTATATGGGTAGACATTTTCCTTTCCCTAGGTCAAACGGTGGGGATACAGTGAGGTGATGGACCGTATCTTATGTAAATCGCATAAAGAATAGGTATATATCTTTCATTCTCAGGCCTTGGCATGTTGCTAGATGTCAACCTTGGTCATTGAAATTTAAAGACCATTTGATTGGAGGTTAATTTATGTTCGATTAAATTATCATGATTCATTTCATGTCCAACTTGAGGGGAACCCAAAAGGTCAGACACAACAAAGTCGAAATCAATGGTTAACAGTGCACAGTACAAATTTAACAGCATATATGATTGTTGTATGAATTGTTCATAAATGGTTCAATGTGTTTAATTATTGAACAAATCATTTACGAGGTTCCATAGTGGCTTCGGGATTATTGAATGATGATAGGGGCACTTTGGGAATTCGAATGAATAAATAAATAAAAATGTGAATAGTAATTTTTTTTTTGTTATTTGTTTTGAATTCCAATTCGGCCCCAACTCTTATTAGGGTTTTATAATCTCATTAAACAACTAAATTAAGATCCAATGGCTAAGATTAAATTAGCTTTTATCCCACATCGGATTCTTAATTAATTTTGTTGTCTTTGAAGCACCTATATAATCAAAAAAATTTCTTTACAAATTTTTGCACCAAACCTTTCATATCTTGGGTTTATATAAGTGAGCAACTCTAAATTTTAAGACTAATCCACTAATTTTGAGGATCCTTAAGTCTAATTGAATAGAGGAACCTCGAGTTAAAAGTTTTGAGGTATTTTTCTAGGCTAGCACCAAAGGCATAATACCCGTGCACTCAAGGCGTAGTCTTGCCGTTGTGTTTTGGCTTTGGTGTGTGCACCTTTGGAGGCCACACACTTGGGTGGCTCTTTGGAATCTGGAAGAGATTGATGAGTTCGAGAAAAACTTGTAGATTGGAGGGATGACTGGATGAGTCTTCGGTTCAAGTAAGTCTTTTTCTTTCTTTATTTTAATTAGAGTTCTTATTATAGTTAGCATGTTTAGGTTTATGTTCTTGGCATGTTTTATGAGTTTTTATGCTTATAATATATAGTAACATGCCTAGGCTTGTAGAATAATCAAAACAAATGGGTCTTGGGCAAAGAGATAGCGGCATCATAATTTGATTCTTCTTGATTTTCCGCTGCGCACTCGCGGCCGCTTCCTAACAGATATTTCACTATTGAGACTCTCTAGATTCATGCATATCCGTCATGAAATCTAATTTCGTGTCCATAAGTTACCCACCCGTAAATTATGACGACCACAGATAAAGTCATTGAATCATACAGGTTGAGGTCATGGAATATTTATAATTCATCCGTAACTGGTATCCGGATATATCCATAGATATAGATGTAAATGTCAAATCTCTATAGGGACAATCATGTCAACATCTCTATTATAAATCTCTAAAAGAACACTTAGAACTGATTTCTAAAGTGTACCACGGGCCCATGGTTTTTATCTGATTGCTAATCATATATGGACTACATATGCTCTGTACACAGAATTGACGGATCCTATCTCGATACACACAGGACACTATGAGGATCTGTCCACACCCAACGAAAAGGCGGAGGTCTAATCTGAATAGATCGGTGATGTGACTACCATCTAAGTGTGGAAGATGTCTCATGCGCCCACAATCATTTCTCAAGTCGAAGAATCACAAATTCTACTCAACCCGAGAAAATTCTTATTGATGTTGGTGTACCATCCAGTAGGAATCTTTGGTGAGTCATTCAGTGTTTATCCGCTATAAACACCTAAACGTCTATACGAGTCTCCAAGACTCATGGTTCATTGAGAAACCATTGGAATCATATATTCCAGTATACGACATGTACCGATCTCAACAGGTTTACTTTACTGACCAAGTAGTGTAAACCTTGACCATGAAAAGTCTGAGAATGAAAACGTCATGATACAACTCAATGTCAGTTGCGACGCTTTTGCAGCTGCATCATGACTAATCATTCTAAGGTCGATTACGTCTTTACCATATAAGAAGATATGTTATATTATAGAAACTGCTCATTTTATTCATAATAAAATGTTTACAATAGTATTTACAAGGAAATATAACGGGGAATTGGCGCTCTGAGCGCCAACTCCAACAAAAATAATCTTTCTTTAACATTCTTTAACCGCAATAATCTTACAATAGCTTAACACTCGGGGTTCATATGCATTCACAAATACCATAGCACATTTCTTTTATATACATGCAAATAATATTTTCAGAATTCTTACACATATACGTGATACCTATACAACTTAACAAACATGCTTTATAACATATAATATTCACATCGATTTCAAATCATCCATTTATTTCACATAAGCATACATTATCCATACATATCACGAGTTCTATCATACACTCTTACATATATACAATCATTGTGCAACCAACCAGGAAGCGCACATAACAATCGATACATCAAAGATCACATCATCCAACAATAAATACATACGGTTGACTTACATACACAATACTCGTACAAGACTCATTACCTATTTTAGAATAGGTATGAGATGAATTTCATACAAACAGATTCCTAAACAGCTCGACTACTACACCACGAAATCATAAACCAATAAACAAACACGCATGAAACACATATCACGTAACTCAAAATCATCACATGATTTCTCATAGACAAGTACATTCATGACAAACACTACTTTATCATTAGAATGGTCATACATATACGTATATACACCAAACATATGAATATATATATTACTTCGAATTCAACCATAACCTTTAACAATCTTCATGTCTATTACTTATCAATCAAATACACTCAGTTTCCAGAAATTTTATCAGAAACATCTATGTACACAAAAACATACCAGTTAAGACATTCATTCATAAACATATCCCTATGCACACGTTCTTTACCTAATCAAAAGAGCTTAGCTTATACCAATTCATAAATCATGATTTGTTCCATTTATCGATTTTGTATATCCCCATCTATACATATCTTATCATTATATGAATATACGAAAACATGTTCATATACTTATACATTTACATTTTCATTTACATACACGTATTCATATCATTATAGGTCCATACCCTTACATAGATTTATACATACACATAAATAATAAGCTTATCAAATATTACACTTCATATTATTACATTATCCTCAAACGTTTCACTTCAAAACACATCAACACATACATACAGATATTAAGATCATTAAACATCTCACTTTATATCATAGGAATAAAAAAATTCATAATTGTGATGGTCGTTTCACTTAACTAAACATAGTCTTGAACTCCGTTCTCAAACTACCTCTTAACTGGACTCGATTTTTCCTAAACAAATCAATAATCTCTATATACATTTCAACACAAATCGATTATACAAGTACTCATTGCACGAGTTACTTACCTGGCTTGGTGAGCAGTCCGGGTCTTAGTCATGTCTACCAAAATAATTAGCGAAACACCATCAGAATCACAACTTATGGAATTCTCAATTTAACAAAGACAAAATTTCGAATCTTTACGGGACAATCATATAAAGTTCGATTTCAATGATTTCAGTTATATTATTCTAAAACATCATTACAAACTAATTCTTGCAACTAGTTTACTTGAATCCTTAGTTTATGTATTTTTTGGAAAATCTTCTGAAAATATTTCAGCAAACGCTATGGAAGGGTCTCAAACCCTCCGAACCATCCTATTTTTTTCTAAACACTATCGTATCATCATATATATCTTTACGACAAATAAACATATCAATACACGCAAAACCAACTTAAATCGTAAACTTGTATATTCTATATGATCAATTTAACTCGTTCCGTTTTCACTAGAATTTTACCAAATGCACATATTCATTGTGCTCATACATAAAAAAAATTAATTTATATCATTACACTATTCTACGAAGCTACTGGAAACATCCGAACATTTAACGATAACCTTGAAATTAGTGGATTTTTACCGGGAGGTCTTATCAAAATTTCAATGGCATATACGAACTCTAAAAGATCCCACGAATATGCTGGAATCAATGGAATTTCAATCAGAGCTACTGTTCACTCAACGTTAGAGTTCACCGAAGCTTTCTCTATTGTTTCTAGTGCAACCTGAGAACAAAATAGAAAAATCATCACCGCCAACTTGTAGTACTCTCCGACAGATTCAATTTGGTAGATGGCTCGGGCCGTGAAATGAAGCAACGAGGTCGGATCTAGAAACCCATTCATGCGTATATCTCTTTCATTTTCTCATCGTTGGTAGCGATCTAGGCTGTCGTCGGCCACTATAAGATGGAACAGTGGCCGGCTTACCCCTCTGGCCTTTCGTGTCAGCCGATAGGCCGCTAATGCTACTAGTTATCTCCAAAATGCCATGTTGGGATTGGGTTCAGTGTGCGTTTTAGGAAAACTTTTGATTTTTCATAATTATTGTGTATTTGTATTTGATACATAATTCGATTAGATACACATTAATTAATTATCAAATCAGACTTTGACACAATCCATTAATATATGTATTTGTTATTTAATGTAAATAAAAATACATATATAATAATAATTATATTAATAATTATTTAGATATTTAAATGTTAAATATTTGAATAATTAAATAATATTCATAGTACATAAATGTTATGCAATATTTTTAATTTTTATTGATATATGTGGCATGTTTTAATTAAGCTTTAAGTGTGCAAATTTGATTGTCAAAGTTAAAGCTTATCTTATCTTATCTTTATTTAATTTAATGAAATTAAAAATAAAATTGACCAAAATACCCACACATAGTCGGTCATGGCTATTTAAAAAGAGGAAAAGTTTTTCTTCTTCACTTAGACTCCACCATGACCGAACATCACTCTAAAAAATACACCTCCAAATTACTTGATGATTCAAGGAAAGAAAATCAAGAAAAAAGTTAAGGAATCAAGAGAATTAAAGGTAATTCTTTATATCCCTAAGTTTAGAAATTTTGTTTCTTTTTTCTTGAAGATCTAGTGATATCTAAAGTTTCTTCTTTTCTATAAATTTGGGGCTTTTGGTTTTGGAGGATGGATTTGGAGGCATATTGCATGTGTGAAGTTGTTTTGGATGATATTATTGAAATATTTCTTCAAATTGATCATTTCATGATATGTTGCCATTCTATAGTATTATGACCACTCTTGTAATGCCTAGAATTTTTCTTGGGTGGTTCATTGATGGTGACTTGAATTGGTGTTTTGATTAATATGGTTAATGTTGAAAAAGTTGGATTAAAGCATGAAAAAATGATTATTTTTGTTGCAAAATTGGATCTGAAAAAACTGGGTTTTTGTGATGAAAATGATGTCATTTGAATGTATTGGATGTGTTTTGGGTGTTGTAACAATTTCCAGAAATTATTTCGGAATTGAAATAAGCGAAAACAGCGAAAAACGGCGTTATCGGGTGACTTTTGAGCGAACCGGGTGACGGCTACCCAAACAATGAATTTGTCACTGTTCGGGCAGCCCATAAACTACCCTAACACTATTTGGGCTAACCTGGGCAGCCCTCATGTGTATTGGAAGGTCGGTTCGGTCAAAAATACATTTTATGCTATTTTGCGGAAAAATATTTTTTGTAAAAGTTTCACGATGTTTCTTAACTATTTGTGTTGCTATTTGATATCGAATAAATATTTTTATGTGAAATATGAATGAATTATTCATATTAGCTATTGAATAATTATTCGGTAATTTAAAAAGTTATAAAATTATAATTTCACCCGAACAGCCCTTCCGCCGCGCCCTTTGCCCAAAACCCCAACATATCTCTGGTATAATATGGATAGCCTATGATAGATGGATTATACGTATGCAATGACCTCGACTTGCATATTTTAGCGATATTATTCGTGATCATCATAATTTACGAGTGGGTAAATTATGGACATGATATTTGATTCCATGATGAATAAACCTAAACTTAGAGAGTCTCACAATATGAAATGTACTCGTTGAGCACTTGGGCAACACATTATGAATAATACAGATTATTCATAATACTTTATCGGATTAAATGAGTAAAAAATTGAATTAATTATTTATATATTTAAATGTTAAATATATGTATTTGAATATTACACTTGCGCAACGCGTTATGAATATATATTTCAATTTGATACAAAAATTGATTTGATACATATTAATTAATTGTCAAATAGGATTTTGACATATGTCATTAATATATGTATTTTATTATTTGATTGTGGTGTAAATAAAAATACATATATAATAATTATTATTTTAATTAATTATTTAGATATTTAAATGTTAAATATTTAGATAATTAAATAATATCTATATTAAATAATTATTATGTAATATGTATAATTATTATTGGTTACTAATATTAAACTTTAAAGTTGATGTTTTAAATTTGATTTTGTCTACATTAAACTTAATGTTTAATTAGATTAAATAATATTCATTTGTAATAATTTTTATTACATGTGTTTATTTTTGTTAACAAATAGCATGATATTAATTTAAGCTTGTAGTTATCAAATTGAACAAGTAACTTAAATCTTGTTATTTGATTAGATTAAATAAATTACCAAATTACCCTCAAGTTAGGATACCCCTAGTACATAAAGTGAAAATTTTTATTTTCTCTTTCATAAGCTTCCATTGATCGAATTAACTCTTTGGAAAAACTCCCAAAATATTTCTTGAAGAAACTTGAGAGAAATTGATGAAATCAAGAAGAAAGCATTAGTAAGTTAGGAGATTTTGAGGTAATCTTCAATATTCTTAAGCTTAGAAAGTTTGTTTCTTGTTCTTGAGTATCTAGAATAGTTCTGGTTTCTTCCTTCCTTAAATTTTAGGGCTTGTTGATTTGAAGGATGTATTTGGAGGCTAGATGCATATGTGAAGTTTGATTGAATAATATTAATGTAATATTAGTTCAATTTTGTCATTTGATGACTTGTTGTCATTTTAGAGTGTTATTAACAATCTTGTAACTCCTAGAATAATTCTTGAGTTTTTCATTGGTGGTGGCTTTGATTGGTGTAAATATTAATATGATTAATGTTGAGAAAAATATATTCAAAGCATGAAAAATGACAATTATTGCTCCCTGGTCAGATTTGGAAATTCTGAAAATTTGGTGTTGAAAAATATGTTATTTAAATATATTTGATGTGATAGAATCTCATAAAGCACGGTTCTAAGTTATTTAATTAACCGAATATTTTCTTAATGTTTATCTTTTCATTAATGACACTACTAGTCATATTAAAATATGTAACAACTATTTATAAAGAACAAGTAACTATCCAATAGTCACAAGTTCTGATATCAAATATCAAAACAGTTATTAAACATTATTTTAATTAACTAGACGGGAACTCCGATATCTAATAACTATAGTTCTCGTATTGTGAGAATCGATATTCTTTATACGTAACTATAGACATCTCATTTCTTAAGCTTTATAATTTGCGTTCAATTATTCACAACAATTATAAATAATTGATTAGCTAACTGTGTTAGACACGTGACTTCAAACTCACTAAAGCCAAGAAACGACATTATAAGATAAACAAATACCTAATGGGGTTTTCTTAATGCCAATCAAGAATCTCGAGACAAGAACTGATTTGTGTCAATTATTACGGCAAAAAGAAACTATTATCTCTAGACAAATATATCCTAAACCAGATATCTATTTAGATTACTAAACGTGACTTAGTAACTAAGTCACTAACCATCTTGATTTTCCAAGAAAATCGGAACAACAGTTCCCGATGGGTCTACTGTCTTTCTAGAACCTATTCTAGAGTTACGCAACCATAAGTAAAGTCATAAAACCTATTTAAGTAATACACATACAGTGGATTAGAAGTATAATTCTATAAACAATATAGAATAAAAGGAAAACGAAAGCAGTAAATTCCACAAAATTACACACTGTTTTAGTTATGGATTTTAAACCAAGCAGTAAATTCCACAAAATTACACATGCAGTGGAGGTCTGATCTAAATAGATCGATGACGTGACTGCCATCAAAGTCTGGAGGATAACTCATATATCCCACTGTGGTATCTCAAGTCAAAGGACCATTATGCTCGCTCAACTCAAGAAGATTCCTATTGACGTTGGTGTACCATATGTTAGGAAATCTTCAGTGAGTCATTCAGTGTCTTATCAAATAAACACCTACATTTCTATACGAGTCTCCTGAGACTCTTGGTTCATTGGGATAAACCATCAGACCAATTCACGATATACAACATGTACTGGTCTCAACAGATTTTACTAACCGACCCGTGTTTGTAAATCTTGACCAGGAACTTTATTTAAGGATATACATCTTATAGTGCGACTCCCAATGTGAATTTCAAACTACGTTGTAACTACGCACTATATTGTAAATCATAGGGTCTTTGTACAATATAAATATATCACTAAACCATATTTAGTTTCGATCTAATCATAATCAGATATCTAATCGTAATTATATCGAATAAGTGTGTAAAAGAAAAAAGTGATACCATTAAATTAGTAATATTATGGAAAATAGAATTGCTCGTATTTATGAATCGGACATAAATACGATTCAGATTGGCACTCCGAGTACCAACCATAATATTTTATCCCACTTGCTCTAGTGCCAATCCATGATATCCTATACACATCTTAATGTGTATCGCATACCCATGGTCCTTAAGAGCTCACCTTACACTCAAAAGGTAGGCAACAACAAGTAAGCCCGCTTAAACAAATTGAGTCCGTCCAACAAACTCAATCATTTTCCTTAGCTAGCATCATTCATATTTTGCAGAATTCAAATTTTACATCAATATGACTGAGACATTATATCAGTTCTGTGCTATAGCTGCTGAGTTGTCTAAGTATATATGGATCAAATCCAAAATACTATAAGACAACCGCAAATCTAATATCAACACTTCTAATCATTGAGGTCACTTTGCAATTTCTTAAGTCAATACTTCAAAAGTCGCAACTGATTCCACTTGTTCAGTAGAATCAACAGTGACACTCCTACTGCATCTTTTCTGACTTTATATGACATAGACTATCTAATGTCATAATTAGAATCAAAACTAATCTAACCTTATGGTTGCAGACTAGATTCTCCATGAATTAGAAACTTGTTCTTAATATCTCAAATATCACAAAGAACATGTCTCAGAATCCATCATATGGTCTGTAGCATATCAAAATAACTCGTAACAATTATGATTAAATTGATATCTTTAATACCATATAATATAGTATTCATTACGCCATCATCCTATGATGCATAAGATTGACTAGACATTCAAATTAATCTTTCTTTCAACAAATGAATCATCTTTTGTGAAAGATGAATAATATATATAAAAGACACGTTAAGTGTCAAACAATTATACTAACTGTCATATAGATAGTCTTACTGTATCTTTTATTAGATCATATCTAATATGCGACTAATGGGAGTATCTCACAAGTCTCTTAGTTTTATATCATATATAAAACTTTATATCAAATATAACAGAGACTACTCTCACTACATACACGGAGAAAAGAAGACTTAGGATATATAACACTAGAAAGAAATTTGTACGCTCCCACTGACCCTACTAACAAATATGTATTCTCTATACTTTGATAAAACCAGACTATCTGACTGTTATCAAAATCAAAGAACAAGAATTTCCAGAAGACTTATCCGAGTCTACAATAGGCTAGTATATCAAACTGTGATCTTAGCATAATACAAACTTTAGGGCCATTCTAGAATGAACTCTTCAAACAAACAAATCACTACAGATCTCTCATTCGAAGAAATCACTCAAGAACATCATTTTGCATTCTTTAGCCAAAATACATGGTTTGATATCAACATTAACCAACAGATCTTTAACTGTTCAATTAGTGCGACCAGAGAAATATATTCTCAGAATCTACAATAGACTACTGAGGATAACATTTCTCATTGTCATACTATAAAGGTCAAACCTTTATCAAGCTCACTTTGCTTTTGCTGCGCAAACAATTTGCCCATTTTATGAAATATTCATAACGAAAGCCTAATCAAGTTCAAAACATTATCGTAGTAAGCTACAAACAATCTTAGATCTATGGTTCAATGGAAATTTCCGAAATCGATATCAAATATCGCTCTCACTATAAGTTATAGGATATTTTATTCGATAAGAAAACAACAGAACCAATAAGTATCAAATACTTCACAAATGATTTTGATATCCTATTAAACTTATACGGAAAAAGTCTAAGGGTCTTTTCATCTTATTAATTATATAGTTCCACTTATAGTTTATCATTTTCACATTTGACTTCAATAAGTCAAGTCTTTTCTACAATGGTCAACATTCGATGTTACGCACCAAGTAATAAAAAAATTTTATTTCTTCGGGATCGTAGAAATGATATTCTATCAAATAGAATACAATATTCTATTAAATAGTATAAATGATAAATTTTTTACTTGTACCTCCGAGGCGCAAGTAGTTTCAATTATATAACCATTATACAAAAGAAATTTCAAATCTCAAACTTTTCAAGATTCGAATTTTCTACTATACATATTATATATGTAACTGTAGGAACAAACTGAACCTTAATTAAAGATATCAATTAGTATTATTAGAGCATAACCCCAAGAGTATTGAAAACCAATTCGGTAACACTCAATATCAACGAATCAAATCATATAAGGTTCAATTACTCCCACTAACCAATTCCATCAAGATAGAATCGTGGAAGTTTAATATTTAGTAAGAATCACATTCATTAAATAACTTTAAAACTAATTGCCTTAAATTCATATGTTCAATCATATCAAACATCTTTGAACAATTCAAATGTTCATGATGAATTTTTAAATTATAGTTTTCAACACTTGAAATATAATATATTTGAACCATTCAAAATATTCTATCCCAGTTCCATCAACAACATAATGAAAGTTCTCGAACAATTCAAGACGTTCAACATATTCTCTATTAGAAACACGTAACTAAGTCATGATAATTCATTAACTAAGTTACGGAGTTTTTCGGATTGAAAATATGCGAAAAAGGTGAAAAACTGCGTTACCGGGTGACAGTTGTCTAAATAGTGAATTGGTTAATGTTTGGGCAGCCTGTTGTAACGACAGGTGATCACGACTACTGTTAAACATTGGGAAGAGTGTCACATGATATAAATTATGTTTGGACACATACATTCATGAAATGATTTTGGGAATGAACGGAAAATGATTTGTGTTCCGATACTAGACGATACGATTTTCCGCTCCGGATAGCCCATTATATTTGAGCCATAACTTTCTAATAAAAACTTCAATTTTTACGAATTTTATATCTTCGGAAAGATGAAATAAAGACCTACAACTGTTGTGTTGAACATGTTTCCAAATTCAATCCAGAAGTAAGTCAAATATTCAGATCGCAAATCTGGATGAATAGTAAGAGTGGATGATTCTAGAGAATTCTCAAATTCTCTCAGTAATTCTAATATATTTTTTTTCTATGCTTTTACCAATTAGTAATATAACCCCCTACTATATATAAGGGATACTATTCCCTAATCCTTAAAAATTGAGAGAAATGAAAGAAACGTTTGAGGAAGAAGATGGGGAAAAATGAAGAAAGAAAGAAAATATAAGAAAGAGAGAGGAAATAAGAGGAATCAAATGCCAACACTTATACATCAAGCAAAGAAGATGATTAGCAACGATTGGAAACTTGAGAAGTATGAAGAAATCAAGAGAAAGAAGGTAAATCAAGTTGACCCAAAACTTGGATTTTAAGATTTTGAAAGTATGATGATAGAATAAGACTATTGGCATGTTAGGAATTGCATATTACTTATTGATAAGTAAAGAAATTAAATGTAGAGTTAAGTGCCCAAAATTTGATGATAAAATGATAATTTAGAATATGTGAAGTTGATGTAATAAGATGGATTGAGTATTGGTTTTAGTATGAAATGTTGGGGTTTTGAGAGATGGGCACAGCGGAAGCGCGGTTCGGGCGAAATCGTATTTTAAAACTTTTTCAAAATACTGAATAAATTATTCAATATCCAATATGAATAGTTTATTCATATTTCATCTAAACATGTTTATTCGTTATCAAATAACGACATAAATAATGTTGAAACTTCGCGAAACTTTTACGAAAACCGTTTTTCCGCAAAATGACGCAAAATGTGTTTTTGATCGAACCGACCACCCAACACTTATGGGACTGTCTAGGTCAGCCCCAATAGTTTTAGAACAGTTCATGGGCTGCCCGAACAGTGACGATTTCACTCTTTGGGCAGCCGTCACTCGGTTGGCTCAAAATCCACCTAGTAACGCCGTTTTTGCCGTTTTGTTGGTTTATTCTAAGGTCCCAAGATCAAATCAAGACATGAAATTATGTGTGAACACATCAACGGAGGTAGCGGAATACTCACATTGATCGGTAGAGTCGATTTGGAGACGATTCAAGCCCAAAAACGCACTGCCATGTAAGCCTACTGCATGCAGTCCACTGCCTACAAAAACAGAAAATTAAGTGAAGAAACGGAGCTCCTAGCTTCGTCGGATGGATCCCGTCTCATGGTCGAACCTCCCTACCACCTTCGCAAGACTTGTAAGTGTGCTAGCACTTGATTTCTCACCATGAGAAACCACTCTTGCTTCCCTTTAGCTCACGGTTTTTGGCTTCCAAAAACAGTCCACACCTTGTGAATTTCGTGAGGAGAAGAGAGAAATTTGAGAGAGAAAAATGTGTATTATGTTGTCAAATGATTTACCAAAAATCAATTTATATTTATGCCATAATTTATTAAATTAATAATAAAATTATGACACATAACATGCAATGGCTTAGAGTATAAAACACTCAATTTCCATGCAATAACATTGAGTGCATTGTACACAATCTACATGCAATGACATTGAGTACAATGTACACAATCTACATGCAAAGCATTAGAATGACATGTGTCATGTGGGCCCCACACGTTTCCAAATGAAAGTGGGCCCACGTGCACTCACGCGTTCGGGTTCGATATTTCCGAAATACCGAGCTTACGTCGCGACGTTAATTCAATCGAATTTAAATAAATAATCGCGCCCGGCGAAATTATTATTTACGTCGCTAACGAATTAATTCTCATTAACTCGTTTGCCCGAATTAAAATCTAATTTTAATTCCGCGTCGAAATCCAATTTCGTCTAATATATCGAATATATTAATACATCGATTAATTCCGAATTAATCGTTCTCTCTCTTTAGACGATATTTTATCCCGGATAAAACATCTCCGTTATTAATCCTAGATTAATTTTCTCTCTCTTCTATTATAATCCCAGATTATTCAAGAGTGCAAGTTGTGCGTCATCAGTGGATTATCGGGAAGCGACCCATGAGATCCCCGGATAAGTTGGTAGTAAATACGGTCGTCGGAGTGCCCGAATCACGTACGTACCAAGTACTACGTTCTACCGATTTACGAGACAAGGTCGACTCCTAGCAAAGCACCAAGTCTTCCCAAGTTCTCCGGACATATTCATCAAAGAATATCTAGATCTGTATCAAGCGTAGTATACAATTGTATTGTGCATATCGGCCCAGTATCGGATAATCACGTGCTAGGGCTGGGGCTGGATAAGTGTCTGCCCCGTCCGAAACACATATCGGATGTCTGGTAACTAGTCTCTATAATCGGATATTCATGACCTGGCCATAATATCACGATTGGATGCGCATCACTTTAAGAGCACTAATACCGTATCCTGCGTGACATCATCTCCATTATGACTGGAGTGACACTTCCGTCTTGACATCACATCCAATACACTACGATTCTCTGATAAACCCAGAATAGGTGAACACAGAACCAGTTAAGATCCCCCACCACCAAAACTAAAGTTTACCGATTGTCGTAAGTATTAGCGATGTAAGTCTCAGGTTAAGACTATACACACCTACCTTGATTTCGGCCTCCCATAGACACCTAGTCATAATACCAATGGGATTCCGAAGGGTCTATCCAGAGCGAAGCTGTTTCCCGTACCATCGGTGTGAAACACGACCTCCTATCGCACTTGCACAAGTATCCAATACTTATATATATGAGAACTATGCCGTTGTGCCCTCACAACGCGCACAAGTGCAATACTAGTCTATTCCGCATTATCGATGTCCAGTCTCGATAATACTACGACTAGGGATATTTAATGATTAAACCTTTGGGGACTGATACTGTCTCATATCATTCTCAGTCCAGGAACTAATCATAGGGACCTCTCTTCATTTATATATCTATGGTGATCTAATCACAAACGATGAGAGTGCAATTTCCTTATTACATAGTTAATTTGCTACAACAACACAATGATCTGTGCAAATAGTGACGCTATGGGTCATATTATCCAACAATCTCCCACTTGGCACGTAGCGAGTCACTCAAGTGTCCTACACTCGAACTATGTACAATTCGCTCAAATTGCTGAGGAAAGGTTTTCGTCAGCGGATTTGCTTAATTATCGTCTGACGCGATTTACACGATCATCACATCGCCACGATGTATGATCCGAACGAATCAGATGATACAGAAGTATATATCTGGATCGTCGATGAGACCTTTAATTCCTTAGCCTATGCTGACGCCTAGCTCAGCTGCTAACAGAACTTTATCTAATCTTATTAGATTTATTTTCTACCCAGATGGTCTTCTATTGCTGCCTCAGCTGCAGCAATGATCCGCATTTGTTTTTATTCGGCAACAGTTATCTTGCTAGGAAGATTTCCAGCTCACTGTCCCTGTTATTCAAACTTTATAGTACCGCAGTATTTACCGGTTTGGAAACTTGGCAGCAGTGATCCCAGTCACTTCAAGTTCTCCATCTCCATAGTTTAAGACAACATCTTTAGTTCTCTCAGATACTAACAGATGTTCTTTAATCTTCAATCCAGTGACTGTCACTTGGATTGACCCGATTGTGACTCCATATGCTCGAAGCGTATGAGACACCAATACAAGTACATTTTAAATGTACAATTTCCCAGAGAGTGTTAACAACTCCAAATCTATCCCAGTAGATCTTTATTCCCTGAATAAAGGTTGTTACTCCCCAGAATTCTACGGAGAATTTCTATTGAAAGAATATCTATGAAAGCCAAGCTTTCACCAATTGCTTTATGGGAATTTCACTGTCAGTGCGCTCTCCCACTAACCTCCTTATATACACAAGAATTATTTAGCTTTGAATCAAATCATAAATCATTATGATTATTTCAAAATAACAGTTCCAAGAACCTTATGCTTGCATCAATCCAAACATGGATCGAATAACCCGCAAACCTTGTTTGTCGGTTATATAAAATCGTCAGGATGTTGTAAACATCCTCCAAAAGGTTTCCTTTTCAGGAAAGCGATTTTGATTTGTAACTGACATATTGCATCAATGAAATATACAGTTATCAACAAGCATCTTCAAAATGGATTTATCATGGCAACAGGTAAAAAGGTTGAACCGTTATTAACATAATGTTGATAACGCTACCTTTCCGTCAAAACCTTAGGTTTGCACGTTGGTATGTTGCCTTCCATGTATGTCTTCCTTGAAGACGTTTTAATGTACCATAGGCTCAACGCCTTGTGGTACAACAACTAGTATCCAAACATAGTTGTTATACATGGGATCCATTTCGGACTCATGGCACTTTGCCATAACATGGAGTCGATACCTCGTATCACTTCCTCTAAACGTAGTCAGATGGTACACCACCATAAGATTGACATCTTTATGGGTGAGATCAGAAACCCATACCCTAGGTTGTTTTCTGACTCTATCCGATCTACTAGTTTCTTGTGTATTTGAAGATTAATGGTATAGATTCATCATAGATGAACTGTTTGTGTTCCATTAAGGACTTCGTGCCTTGATCAGTATTACTCCGATTTTCATCGAGTATCACTATCCTCCCACTGACCACTGCATATCGGTATTCCTCTCAGGAAAACCGCATGGTGAGCAACAATTACATTGTTCTCATGTGGGATTTACAAGTACTATATTTAAGGTTTCCCTTAGGATAACTTATATTGGCACTTATCCAATTTGGGTCCTTAGTTTGGTATCATCCAAACGCTATGCCTTGCATACCCAAATTATCAGGAATGAGAAACCTCGTTTCTTCCCTGTTCATATCCTATATGATATCTGTCAAACAGATTTATATGGAACCTTATTCTAAATAAGTTTTGCACTGTTAATACATATCCTGTTGAAGGAAATAGTAGCTCAGAGCGACTCGTGATAAACCTTATTATGTCCAACAAAATTCGGTTTTTGGTTCGGACACACCGTTTAACAAACGTGTCTCGGGAGGAGTCCTCATACGAAAGAATACCGTACTCTTTCATTTACATATGAAACTTACTGCTTAAGTATTTTCCATTACGGTTTCACCGTGGCGGAATAATACTATAGCCGATCTGTTTGTCTACTTCGTGTCGAAACTCTAAAGTTTCCGATCTGTGTTCTTCAAAAGAAACACATAACCACAACGTGATGTCACATCCGTTAAGGTCACGAAATATTCATGTTCACATCTAGCCCAGCTAGATATGGGCCCACTTACTTCACCATGAATAGGGCTAACAGATCGGTGGCCCTTTTACTATTACCAAGTAAATAGCATTTTAGGTATTTTACCTAATAAACTAGATTCGCAGACCTTATTTGAATAGTCAAATCAGTCCTAGTACCCACTCTACAAAAGTGTGGATATACGAGTCTTGTTTAATAAACTAGATTCGTAGACCTTATTTGAATAGTCAAATCAGTCCTAGTACCCACTCTTCAAAAGTGTGGATATACGAGTCTTGTTTAATTGTGTCCCAGACAACAATGCCACAAATAAGTCTCCATTGATCAAATCAATTTGAGCTATTTATTTGTCATTTTATATGTTTGAGATTTTATTTATATTCAAAATATAAATTCTGTTATTTACATCCAATGTATTTATCTCAGTATCATCTTTATATATTGAAACACTTTAGTGTTCTAGAATATAAAGGTTTTATCCGCAATGGATTAAACACTGATATAGAGATAATGTCTCTAGTTAAACTAGTTACATTATAACATTTCCTAATTTAAGTACATACCCAAAGGGTAGTTTCTAAACTTAGGTATCTACTGTCGAAACAGCGACTTTCGTCCCGTTTCCGATTCGCAGAGAAATCTCGGCTTGAAGCCAGTATCCAGCTCACAGCGGATTCTGAACGTCAATACATATATTTTATGTACCACACTAAGTATTTAAAATCCAATTTTAATACTAGTAGTGAACATAACTTTGACAATATTTTAAAGTTAGAGCCTCGCCCTTTCTTTAATTCCTTCGTGTCTTCCATATCCTACTGGTAGTCACTTTGGGATATGTCAATTATCCTTTTCAATATTTCACAAACCTTTGGCCACGCCTTGGGTTTCGGAATATCGAAACGATGTGCACCTTGTGCTACATGCCCTAATTGCAAACTTTGACTTTTCTCCACTAGAATAGTCAATTAATTCTCCAAGAATTATTAATTGCAACTTTAATACTTTTAAATCTAAAGATAGATTTATTGTAAGTATATTAATTAAGCACTAAAGTCATCATCACATAAATCTTCCAAAGACTTTATGCTCTACTATTTGCTTAATTATTGGCTTAGTCATAATAAGTTATTTTATCAAATAAATTAACCTATTATCAATTCCCAATTGAAAATTAAATCATTTAAAACATTTAATCAAAGGATTATATATTTTAAATATTCAACCTTTCAATTCTTTCTTGATTTCAATAGTCCAACTATTTAATCAATTTTTAATAAGGTACTATTTATTACAATAATGCAATTATTTAATCAACTATAATTTTAATATTGATTACTATAATCTCATTATAAAATCAACTATCATTTAATTCAATTATATTGATTACTATAATCCAATTACAAAATCAACTATATATTGAATGAGTTTGTATATAGTCCAACTATATATATTTTAATATTGATTACTATAATCCCATTATAAAATCAACTATCATTTAATTCAATTATATTGATTACTATAATCCAATTACAAAATCAACTATATATTGAATGAGTTTGTATATAGTCCAACTATATATATTTTTTTAAAACAACATAAAATATTAGTCCGACTAATACTTTTGATTAATATGACGAGTAAAATAAAATGAGCGTGTTTAGCGAGTATTCGAACGAATGTTGCAAATTCAATACTTGCCTCCCACTATTTTTCGTCGAGCCTCTAACCCTCTGTCGAGTACTCGGGAAACCGTGTTTCCTAGTGGGCTAGGATCCCGTTAAATATCACACAATCTTGACTTTGGCCAACAAATTGTATGATAATTAACTAGGTAGATCTCTAAGATCAATTGGATCTCATCCAATTCCTAGATCCGGTTAGGTGGACATCCAAGTCCTAAACATATATCTCATATATGCCTATATATCCAATATATATACCCTAACCTTTTTCCTCTGAATCAACTAGGCCTTGGCTTTGGCACAACAAACCTGATGATCCCAGTCAAGCGCGGACCCATTGACCATGGAGGCTTCGTAATCAATGTCAATGGACAAGAAGTGGTCTTGACTTTGGCCAACAAACCACAACTTGGACACGACACCGATATAGAACAAAGCCTCGTGATTAAAACACATCTTTGATGGACAAGGGCTTGACTTTGGCCAACAACCCCTGCCAATCTCGGATCTTGAGTAAGAATCACTCAATGGAAGGAAAAACGCATGATATTTAATGAGGGTTTTTCGCGTGCAAATTGGCTACCAATTTAATTATCTTTGTTAAGGTCTCATCATCATACACCCTTAAACATGCATTCTAAATACATAATAAAGCGAGTATGAAAATAAATAATAATGATATGCGGATGGATACTTAACATATTGATCCTAGATCAAATCTCTCCCTTTCTCACTCAAGCTAGCACTTGTACTACTTCTACCCGTTACACTACACTTCTAAAGAAACCTCATATGCATAGAGGGGAATAGGTGAGAAGAGAATACAAAGAGAAAGAAGGTGATAAGGCTGGACACGCAGGTCCAATTTAATAAATCGAATTTATTACAACAATTTCTAAAATTGCCCACCCGACTAGTATCCATCCGATATGCATTATTCATTCAACACAACCACGTATTCACACACACAAGCATGCTATCAATCAATCTAATCAAATTAATTAATCTGATAATTAAGTGATCATCCAATGTTCAAACAACGATTTGATTTTGTTCGAGTCAAACTCGTTTTTGCGAATAAGTACTCAAAGTACGAATTCATGAATTAAATTAAACTACATCATTAAATCTAATTTAACATGTATTTAATACTAATTCACTATTCAATTCAAAATTAAATATTACACTTTTATTTAATAAACCTTTTACGATTTAAATTCCAAATCTAATCGTAACGCGTCTCAAAGACCGATTAACGTCCAACGTCAATTCAATTAAAGTCCAATGGGCTTTTGATTGATTTCTTAAGGCGTGGACTTTTGGTCAACTCGGGTCAAACCGATAACCAAAGTCCAATCCGGGATTTACCCCATAAGCCCATAAATCAATCTTGGCCCATTAGGCCCAATTGAACATTAAAGGTTCATTAGTCGCAATTGGGCTTTATGGTTAAGGTTTTGGGCCCAATTGGATCCAATCCACTTGGCCTAAACCAAACTTGATAAATCAAGCCCAATAGCCCCAAATACAACAATTCAAGCCCAAATCCAATTTAAGCCTAAATAATTAAATTACACTAATCCAATTACGCAATTTAATTACCTAAAGTGCATTACATGATTAATCGACTAAATCAATATTTTTAAAACACCAAATTAGTCTTATTAATCATATTCAATTCATTATCACATGTCAAACACACATAATGAAAAATCAAACCCATTTACATGCTTCTAAGTCTCGGCCAAGGAAGGTTATTTTGTCCGATTTGAATTCAATCCGATTAATTACACAATCGACAACGTATTAACTTCCCGAATGATTTCATACACATCCAATGTTCATAAAATCAAAACATACCAAGACATTCAAGGGCATATCACATTCGGCCAACACATAGATTTTAGGGTTTATGTTCAATTCAAAATCTAATCCAATTCGATTCAAATTAACATCATCATTTATCATTATAACTCATCCAATGAATTAAAATGAAAAAATTCCAAGAACCCAAAATTCATTATACATTCGGCCAACATGATATTTTTGGGGAAAATTATTCCAAATCAATTTTCAACAAATTGGTCCAACCAAAATGAATTTAAACATGTTATAAACATACTCAAACAAGCAATTTATTCAAATCATGCTCAAATCACATTTACCCAAATTTTAAACCCTATAAATTTCATGCTTGCAACATTAGCTCATGATGCCATTGTTGTGGATATATTAGACGAAATTGGATTTCGATGCGGAATTAAAATTAGATTTTAATTCGGGCAAACGAGTTAATTGAGAATTAATTCGTTAGCGACGTAAATAATAATTTCGCCGGGCGCGATTATTTATTTAAATTCGATTGAATTAACGTCGCGACGTAAGCTCGGTATTTCGGAAATATCGAACCCGAACGCGTGAGTGCACGTGGGCCCACTTTCATTTGGAAACGTGTGGGGCCCACATGACACATGTCATTCTAATGCTTGCATGTAGATTGTGTACATTGTACTCAATGTCATTGCATGTAGATTGTGTACAATGCACTCAATGTTATTGCATGGAAATTGAGTGTTTTATACTCTAAGCCATTGCATGTTATGTGTCATAATTTTATTATTAATTTAATAAATTATGGCATAAATATAAATTGATTTTTGGTAAATCATTTGACAACTTAATACACATTTTTCTCTCTCAAATTTCTCTCTTCTCCTCACGAAATTCACAAGGTGTGGACTGTTTTTGGAAGCCAAAAACCGTGAGCTAAAGGGAAGCAAGAGTGGTTTCTCATGGTGAGAAATCAAGTGCTAGCACACTTACAAGTCTTGCGAAGGTGGTAGGGAGGTTCGACCATGAGACGGGATCCATCCGACGAAGCTAGGAGCTCCGTTTCTTCACTTAATTTTCTGTTTTTGTAGGCAGTGGACTGCATGCAGTAGGCTTACATGGCAGTGCGTTTTTGGGCTTGAATCGTCTCCAAATCGACTCTACCGATCAATGTGAGTATTCCGCTACCTCCGTTGATGTGTTCACACATAATTTCATGTCTTGATTTGATCTTGGGACCTTAGAATAAACCAACAGTTTTCGCTTATTTCAACTCGAACACACTTTCTGACAATTGTTCCAACTCCCAATGCACATCCATTACATTCATATGACATCAAAATCATCACATAATTTCTAGTTTTAACAGATCTGATCAGAAAACCGAAATTATCCATTTTCATGCTTTAAATCCCAAAATTCAAGATTAATCCAATTAATCTATAACACCAACCAAAGTCACCAAATTACCCATTTTCCTTTGATTCTTCATGGATTCATCAAGACAAATTTGAAACCCTTTTTGTTAAGGACTCACGGCCATGATGAAGAATGAAGATGATGAAGAAAATAATTTTCTCTTTTTAATATATGTTGACCGAAATTTGCAATTAATAAGGGCATTTTTGTCCTTTTCCATTTTAATCAAATTAAATGCTAATAAACTTTATGTAAACCAATGAAATTGGCACACATAAAGTATAATTAAGTCTTTCCATATGGTCCAATAATAATTGGACAAATTCCATAACATTTATGGAAAACGTTTACTAATTAATAATTCAAATATTTAACAATTAAATATCAAAATAATTAATTAATGTAATTATTATTTATGTATTTTTATTTATAATAAATAACAAATACATATATTTATGACATGTGTCAAAATCACATTTGAGAAATAATTAATGTGTATCTAATCGTATTATGTATCAAATACAAATATACAATAATTATTATTGGACAAAATCCCCTAATACATGTGTTATCGTTTAACTGATTAAACGATCTGAATTAACTCATTTAATCAGGTGAAGTATTATGAATAATCCGTATTATTCATATCGAGTTGTCCAAATGCTCAACGAGTACACTTCATTTTGTGGGACTCCCTAAGTTTATGTTTATCTGTCACGAAATCTAATTCCGTGTCCATAATTCACCCACTCGTGAATTATGACGACCACATATAATCTCGCTAAACTATGCAAGTCGAGGTCATTGCATATGTATAATCCCTCTGTCACAGGCTATCCGTATTGTACATGGGATATAGATAACAACGTCAAATCCGTTTGGTATAATACATTCAACTTTCAATTTATGATCTCTAAATGACACTCAGAACTAGTTTCCGACATTATATCACGGCCATGGATTTACTAGATCGTAAACACATGCGGATGCCTATGCCCGGTACACAAGACTGACGGATCCTATCTTGATACGCACTGGATATCATGAGCATCAGTCAACACCCAACGAACAGGCGGACGTCTGATTTAAATAGATCAGTGACGTGATTGCCATCAAAGTCTGGTGGATAACTCATATATCCCACTGTGGTATCTCAAGTCGAAGGACCACTGTGATCACTCAACTCGAGAAGGATCCTATTGATGTTGGTGTACCATCTATTAGGAAACCTTCAGTAAGTCGTTCAGTGTCTTATCAAATAAATACCTACATGTATATATGAGTGTCCCAAGACTCATGGTTCATTGGGATAAACCATCGGACCAAGTCACGATATACGACATGTACTGGTCCCAACGGATTTTACTAACCGACCTGTGTTAGTAAATCTTGACCAGGAACTTTATTTAAGGATATACATTTTATAGTGCGCTTCCCAATGTCAATTACAAACTACGTTACAACTGCGCACTATATTGTAAATCCTAGGGTCTTTGTATAATATACACGTATTACTAAACCAGATTTAGTTTCGATCTAATCGCAATCAGATATCTAATCGTAATTAGATCGAATAAATGTATAAAAGAAAATGGTGCTACCATTAAATTAGTAATATTATGGAAAATGGAATTGCTCGTACTTATGAATCGGACATAAATACGATCCGGATTGGCACTCCGAGCACCAACCCTAACAATTTCTCCCACTTTCTCTAGTGCCAATTCATGGTATCCTATACACATCTTTATGTGTATCGCATACTCATGGTCCTTAAGAGCTGACCAGCACTCAAGAGGAAGGCAACAACAAGTAAGCCTACTTTAACAAATCGAGTATGTCCAACAAACCCAACCGTTTTCCTAAGACAACATCATTCATATTTTTTAGAATCCAAATTCCACGTCAATATGACTCATATGTTATATTAGTAATGTGTTATAGCTACTAAGTTATCTATGTATTTAGAGATCAAATCCAAATATTATATGACAACCGCAAGCACTACACTAATATGAACACTTCTAATCATTGAAGTCACTTTGTAACTTCATAAGTCAATACTTCATAATTTGCAACTGATTCCACTAATTCAGTAGAATCAACAATGACACTCCCACTGCATCTTTTCTGACTTTATATGACATAGACCATCTATTATCATAATTAGGATCAAAACTAATCTGACATTATGGTTGCAGACTAAGTTCTCTAAGAATTAGAAACTCGTTTTCAATATCTCAATGATCACAAAGAACATGTTTCAAGATCCATCTTATGGTCTGCAACATATCAAAATAACTCGTAACAATTACGATTAAATTGATATATTTAATCGCACATAATATAGTATTCATTACGCTATCATCCTATGATGTAAAAGATTGACTAGACATTCTAATCAGTCTCTCTTTTGAAAAAGGAATCATCCTTTACGAAATATGAATACTATATATATAAAAGACACGTTCACTGTCAAATAGTTATACTAACTGTCATACAGATAGTCTTGTTGTGTCATTTATTAGATCATATCTAATATGCGACTAATGGTATTTTCTCACAAGTCTCTTGTTTTATATCATATACAAAACTTTATATCAAATATATCAGAGACTACTCTCACTACTTTGACGGAGAAAAGAAGACTTAGGATATGTAACACTAGAAAGAAATTTGTACGCTCCCACTGACCTAACTGACAAATATGTATTCTCTATACTTCGATAAAACCAGAAAATCTGACTGAAATCAAAATCAGAGAACACAAATTTCTGGAAAGCTTATCTAAGTCTACAATAGGCACCATAAGCTAGTATATCAAACAGTAATTGTAGCAGAATACAAACTCTAGGGTCATTCCAGATGAACTCTCCAAACAAAGAAAACACAACAAATTTATCATTTGAAGAAATCACTTAAGAATGCCACATTGCATTCTTTATCCAAAATACAGTTTAATATCAACATTAACCAATAGATTCCTAATCGTTTAATTAGTGCGACTAGAGACAAGTTTTCTCAGAATCTACAATAGATCACCGAGTATAACTTTTCTCAGTGTCATACTATAAAGGTCAAACCATTATCAAACTTACTTTTCTTTTGTTGCGCAAACAATTTGCACATTTTATGAACAATTCATAATGAAAACCTAATCAAGTGTTAGACAATTATGACCCATAGCATCACTATTTGTAAAAGACATGGTGTTCTTTGTACAAATTAATTATTTGACAAAGGAAATTGCTCTTTTGTCATTTTGTAATTGGATTACTTGAATATATAAATTATAAAAGTCCATATGATTAGTATCGGATTAATAAGATATGAGACATTATTAATCAAAGAAAGGTTTAATCATTAAATATCTTTAGTCGTAGTATTATCGAGACTGGACATCAATAATGCGGAATAGACTATTATTACACTTGTGCGCGTTATGGAAGCTTAACGACATAATTCTCATATATTTAAGTATTGGATACTTATGCAAGTGTGATAGGAGGTTCTGTTAGCCGTTGGACTGGGAAAAACTTCGCTCTGGATAGACCTATCAGAGTCTCATTGGTAGTATGACTATGTGTCTATGGGAATCCGAATCAGGGTAGGTGTATGTGGTCTTAACCTGAGACTTGCATCGATAATACTTGCGACAATCAGTATACTTTGGTTTTGGTTGTCTGAAGCTTTAACAGGTTTTGTATACGCCTCATCTGGGTATACTGAGAATCGTAGTGTATTGGGTGTGATGTCAAGATGGAAGTATCACTTCAGTCATATGGATATGATGATCACGCAGGGAGAAAGAACTAGTATTCTTAAATTATGCAGCTATCGGGATAATATGACTAGGTCATGATTATCCGATTATAGAGACTAGTTGCTAGTGATCTGATATATGCTTTGTACGGGGCATACATAATTCCAGCCCCAGGCCTAACATGTGACATCTGATATTGGATCGTATTACGCAATACATTGTATACTACGCATGATAAAGATTATATATTCCTTGTTGAATATTTGTGGAGAATTGGGTAGGCACGGTGCTTTGCTAGAAGCCAACCATGTCTTGTTAATCGGTAAGAACGTGGTACCGAGTACGCACGTGTTAGGATAGTCTGAGGATCGTATTTACTGCCAACATATCCAGGGATCTCTTGGGTCTCTTCCCAAAGATTCATCGATGATATTTGACTCGAACATAATTAATCTGAGATTAATTATGAGAGAGAGAAAATTAATATGGGATTAATTGCGGCAAGAATTTATCTGGGATAAAATTCGAATAAAAGAGAGAATACGATTAATTTGGAATTAATTGATTAAATACTATATTTGATATATTAATTGAAATTGGATTTCAAAGCGAAATTAAAATTGGAAATTAATTCGGGCGAACGAATTAATTTGGAATTAATTCGTAAGAGACTTTTGTAATAATTTTGATAGGCATTATTATTTAATTAAATTGGATTTAATTACGTCGCAACAAAAAATTTGTTTAATCGGATTAAACGAACCCGAGACCGAACTGTATAGTCACACCCAACTTGAATTTTTAATTTAAGTATGGGACCCACTAACTTACATCACTAGTCAATCTAGTTGATGGAAGTGGTTGAGAGCATTTAATCGAAACTTGTTCAACACACTTTGACTTTTGCTTTTGGAAAAGCATATACACTTTTTGGAAAATGAAATTGGTAATTGTTTTTAGAAAACAAAATATCAAACTTCATCTTCTCTCTTCCTCCTCCAAAAGCTGAGAACTCTCCCTCTCCCATTGGAAATTTTGTTGCAAAATTTCAAGCTTTCTAGCACATTTGGAGTTGATTAAGGTGATAGGGAAACTTACCATTGGGTTGGAAACACTTAAAGAAATCTTGGAGCTTCCAACAAACATACAAAATTTTTGAAATCAACATCCGATCAATGTAAGTTTTTCCGCAACTCTATTGATCATTCACACACAAGATCATGTATTAGAGACCTTGGGCATGTCTAGGACACTAACATCAAGTTCAAAACTTGATCGTAGTAAGCCTGAACAATCTTAGATCTATAGTTCAATGCTATCTTCCGAAATCGATATCAAATATCGCTCTCACAATAAGTTATAGGATAATTTTCTTCAATAAGAAAACAACAGAACCAACAAGTATCAAATACTTTGTAAATGATTCTGACATCCTATTAGACTTATATGGAAGATATCTAAGGGTCATTTCATCTTCTTAATTATGCAGTTCCATTACAGTTTATCACTCTTATATTTGACTTCAATAAGTCAAGTATTTTCTACAATCATCAACATCCGATGTTACACACCAAATAACAAAACTATTTTATTGCTCGAGTCGTAGAAAAGATATTGTATCAAATAGAATACAATATTCTATTAAATAGAAAATGATAAAACTTTACTTGTACCTCTGAGGCGCAAGTACATTCAATTATTTAACAATTATACAAAAGAAAGTTTCAAATCTAAAACTTTTCAAGATTCGAATTTTCTAATATATATATCATATATGTAACTGTAGGAACGAATGGAACCTAAATTAAAGAGATGAATTAGTGTTCCTGGAGAATAACCCCAAGAGTATTGAAAACCAATTTGGTAAAACTCAATATCAATGAATCAAAACATATAAGATTCGATTACTCCCACTGACTAGTTCCACCATAATGGAATCGTGGAAGTTTAATATTGAGTAAGAACCACATTCATTAAATAACTTTAGAACTAATTGCCATAAATTCATGTGTTTGATCATATCAAACATCTTCGAATAATTCAAAGACTCACAATGAATTTTATAGTTTTCAACACTTCAAATAGAATATCTTTACACCATTCAAAATATTATATCCACGTTTGATCAGAAACATATTGAAAGTTCACGAACCATTCAAGACGTTCAACATGTTCTCTATTAGAAATACGTAACTAAGTCATGACAATTCATTAACAAAGTTATGGAGCAAAGAAAATGATCTGTGGCAATTTCCAATTCATTAAACTACATACCTCCAAAGTATTAGTTTAATAAATCTGTGGTCCAATGACGATAATTGGTTAAATAAGATTTAATCACATCCTGAATACAATACTCATTAAATGGATAAGGATACATGGTGTGATCTCATATCGGACTATCCTTTACCATATGAAATAAGCATATAATGCTTTTATGTTAAAATCTCATGAAGCACAGTTCTAAGTTATTTAGTTTACCGAATATTTTTCTTAATGTTTATCTTTCATTAATAACACTACTAGTCGTCTCAAAATATATAACAACTGTTTATACAGAACAAGTAACTATCTAATAGTCACAAGTTCCGATATCAATTATCAAAAATAGTTATTAAACATTATTTTAAATAACTAGACGAGAGATCTGGAATCCAATACTTATAGTCATCGTATTGTGAGAATCAATATTCTATATACACAACTATACACATCTTATTTCTTTAGCTTTATAATTTGCGTTCAATTATTCATAACAATTGCAAATAATTGATTACCAAACTGTGTCAGACACATGACTTCTAAAACTCAGTAAAGCCATGAAACTTCATTATAAGATAAACAAATACCTAAAGGGTTTTCTTAATGCCAGTCAAGAATCTCAAGACATGAACTATTCAAGTGAATTCTTACTGCACAAGAACTTATTCCTTCAAGACTATTATATCCTAAAAGATATATATTTAGATTACCTAATCGTGACTTATTAACTAAGGCACAAACCATCTTGATTTACAAGGAAATCAGAACAACAGTTCCCGATGGTTTGAACTAATCTAACAAAATCTAAGTCTACTGTCTTTCTAGAACCTATTCTAGAATTACGCAATCATAAGTAAAGTCAGAAAACCTATTCAAGTAATAAGCTATGCAGTGGATTAGAAGAAAAATCTTTAAACAATATAGAATAAAAAGAAAACGAAAGCAGTATTTTCCATAAAATTACACTGCTTAAGTTATGGATTTTTAACCCAGCAGTGTCTCCCACTACATTACATAATACCATAATCCCCAACGGACAACCGGAATTCAATAATTAAATCAAACTCTATAATGAGAGTAGGATCCCATGAATATATTTCGACCCACAGCTTTGGCACGATCTCGCCTATGTATATTCATTAGGTAGACAACTCTTTGTCAATCACTCACTAGTGACTCCTGGTTTTGGTCCTGACTGTTTCTCGCTGTGACAACTTTGGCACGTTCACATGTAGGCGTATCAAGGTTACACTTGTCAATCACAAACTCAAGCTACCAGTGTAGTCCTGATAGCTTTGGCACGTTCAGGATTTCCACTTTCACTTGAATTTTTCCAGTATCAATATACAACCAGTATGGATAATAATTCTATAACCTACACCCTCACAGCTTTGGCACGATCTTGGATGCAGTTATAGAAAGATACCCATAAACAGTACTGACAAGACGGACCAAGAAATATGTATCCAATACATGTTACTTTACATCAATATTTCTAAACGAGGATTTTCCTCTAGAAGTTATAATCTACATCAAATGCAGAATTTTAATCTAAACATTTCAATTATACCATAGAAAACATAACACAATTTAACGATTAAATTTCGATAATATTTTTGGTTAACATATAACCGAAAAGTAAAGAAACATATCTATATTAAATACATGCGCGAACATTAAAATTGGATTGTATATCAAATATCAAGCATGAGAAATGTAAAGGATGAAGCATTAGAGATGCTCGGATACCATTTTTGTTGGGGTTTTGGGAGATGGGCGCAGCGGAAGCTCGGTTCGGGCGAAATCGTATTTTAAAACTTTTTCAAAATACCGAATAAATTATTCAATATCTAATATGAATAATTTATTCATATTTAACCTAAACATATTTATTCGTTATCAAATAACGACATAAATAATGTTGAAACTTCTCAAAATTTTTACGAAAACCGTTTTTCCGTAAAATGACGTAAAACACATTTTTTACAAAACCGACCACCCAACACTTATGGGGACTACCCAGGTAAGCCCCAATAGTGTAGGAGTAGTTCATGGTATACCCAAATAGTGACATATTCACTGTTTGGGCAGCCGTCACTTGGTTGGCTCAAAATCCACCCGGTAACACCGTTTTTGGCCGTTTTCGCTTATTTCAACTCGGAAACACTTTCTGTCAATTGTTCCAACTCCCAAAACACATCCATTACATTCATATGACATCAAAATCATCAAAAAATTTCTAGTTTTAACAAATCTGCATAGAAAACCGAAATTACCCATTTTCATGCTTTAAATCCCAAAATTCAAGATTAATCCAATTAATCTATAACACCAACCAAAGTCACCAAATATGAACAACCCAAGATCAATTATAGGTGCCATAAGAGTGGTCATAACACTCTAGAATATTAACTCATCAATAATTGATTAATTTGGACAATAAATACATTAATTACTACCAAAACTACTTCACCCATTCATATCGAGTTGTCCAAGTGCTCAAAGAGTACACTTCTTATTGTGGGACTCTCTAAGTTTAGGTTTATCCGTCACGAAATCCAATTATGTGTCCATAATTAACCCACTAATGAATTATGAAGACCACAGATAATCTTGATAAACTATGCAAGTCGAGGCCATTGAATACAGATAATTCGTCAATCACTGGCTATCCGTATTAAACCTGGGATATAGATAACAACGTCAAATCTGTTCATTATAATACAATCGACTTTCAATTTATGATATCTAAATAACACGCGAAACTAGCTTATGATGTTATACCACGGCCATGGATTTACTAGATCGTAAACACGTGCCGATGCATATGCCCTGTACACATGACTGACATATCCTATTTTGATATGCACTGGATATCATGAGCATCATTCCACACCCAACGAACATGCAGAGGTCTGATCTAAATAGATCGGTGACGTGACTGCCATAAAAGTATGGAGGATAACTCACATATCCCACCGTGGTATCTCAAGTCGAATGACCACTATGCTCGCTAAACTCTAGAAGGTTCCTATTGACGTTGGTGTACCATCTATTAGGAAACCTTCAGGAAGTCCTTCAGTGTCTTATCAAATAAACACATACATGTCTATATGAGTCTCCCGAGACTCATGGTTCATTGGGATAAACCATCGGACCAAGTCACGATATACGATATGTACTGGTCTCAACGGATTTTACTAACCGACCCGTGTTAGTAAATCTTAACCAGGAACTTTATTTAATGATATACATCTTATAGTGCGCTTCTCAATGTCAATTACAAACTATATTGCAAATGCGTACTATATTGTAAATCCTATGGTCTTTTTTCTAATATACACGTATGACTAAACCAGATTTAGTTTCGATCTAATCGCAATCAGATATTTAATCGTAATTTGATCGAATTAGTGTATAAAAGACAAGGGTGCTACTATTAAATTAGTAATATTTTGGAAAATATGATTGCTCGTATTTATGAATCGTATATAAATATGATCTGGATTGGCACTCCGAGCACCAAACCTAACATGAAAGTTTAGGCAGAATCGGTTCTGGAATTTACGCGTCTCGACGCGCACTGGAAATTTTCATGTAATAGTTTATGGAATTTACGTGATCATAAATTTTTCCAAATCAGTCTTAAATCACTCCAACTTCACTCCAGCGTGATAGAGGCCACCCTAAAGGCCTCGTATCAGTTCATGTATACATCTTATATCATGATATAAGTACGACATGCCTTGAGATAACAAGAAAAGTGATTGAGTGGATAAATTTAGTTAAATTCGGAAAATATTCCCCAGCCCACTTCCTAATCAAGGTTATCAATTATTGATCATCGTAGGAATCAGAGTTTCCTTCAGTAAGTTAGCAATGCCAGCTAGATTCCAAATCTGTGAGTGGACACACTTTCTCTTAATTTGATATTACATTATGATTTTCTTAAATATCAGACTTATATTTTTTGCATTTAGGGCATTAGCCAAGTTTGTTTTGTATTATATTGTAATTAAGCATGTTTCGAGAAATGTTCTAAAAATAGATGTTTTCAAAAGCATATTTTTATGTTTTCGAGGCATGAGGGAAAAACCTACCTCAGTATGTAACTTGATTCAGATATGGAATTGATGGATAATACATGTGCACATGTAGAAGACTGGGGGGATGACATTACGTAACCCCCCAGATCTTAGTTCAGGAATAAGGATGACATATGCCCCTAGATCCTTGATTCAGAGCTTGGAGGGTAGCATAGATTCGTGTTGGACAATTATGACCCATAACATCACTATTTGTACAGAACATGGTGTTGTTGTACAAATTAACTATGTGACAAAGGAAATTGCTCTTTTATCATTTGTAATTACATTACCGGGATATATAAATGATAAAAGTCCTTATGATTAGTTCCAGATTAATAAGATATGAGACAGTATTAATCCACTAAGGTTTAATCATTAAAACATCCCTAGTCGTAGTATTATCGAGATTGGACATCGATAATGCAGAATAAACTAGTATTGCACTTATGCGCGTTGTGGGAGCATAACGACATAGTTCTTATATATTTAAGTATTCGATACTTATGCAAGTGTAATAGGAGGTTGTGTTTACCGACGGTACGGAAACAGCTTCGCTCTGGATAGACCCCTCAGAATTCAATTGGTAGTATGACTATGTGTCTATGGAAGTCCGAATCAGGGTAGGTCTATTTCATCTTAACCTGAGACTTGCATCGCTAATACTTGCGACAATCAATATACTTTAGTTTTGGTCATCCAGGGCTTTAACATGTTATGTGTACGCCTCTTCTTGGTATATTGAGAATCGTAGTGTATTAGGTGTGATGTCAAGACCGAAGTATCACTTCAGTCATATGGAGATGATGGTCACGTAGGATACGGAATTGGTGCTCTTATTTGTTGTAGCTATCGGGTTAATATGACTAGGTCATATTTATCCGATTATAGAGACTAGTTACCAGAGATCCGATATGTGCTTCGTACGGGGCAGACATAATTCCAGCCCCAGGCCTAGCACGTGACATCAGATACTGGATAGCAATACGCAATACTACGTATACTACACCTGATTCAGATTACATATTCCTTTAAGAATATTTATTGAGAATTGGGTAGGCACGGTGCTTTGCTAGAAGCCAACCATGTCTTGTAAATCGGTAAAAACTTATTACTAGTTACGAACGTATTCGGATAGTCCGACGACCGGATTTACTGCCAACATATCCAGGGATCTCATGGGTCACTTCCCGAAGATTCACCGATGACGTATGACTCGAACATAATTAATATGGGATTAATTATAAGAGAGAGAAAATTAATCTAGGATTAATTACGGAGATATTTTATCTGGGATAAAATACTATTTGAAGAGAGAGAACGATTAATTTGGAATTAATCGATAAAATAATATATTCGATATATTATACGAAATTAGAT
Source organism: Zanthoxylum bungeanum (assembly GCA_019454045.1). Taxonomy (NCBI): domain Eukaryota; kingdom Viridiplantae; phylum Streptophyta; class Magnoliopsida; order Sapindales; family Rutaceae; genus Zanthoxylum; species Zanthoxylum bungeanum. The sequence continues at coordinate 115,162 of SKCR01039718.1, forward strand.
TTCGACGCAGAATTAAAATTAGATTTTAATTCAAGAAAACGAATTGATTTAAAATTAATTCGCTAGCGACGTGAATAGTAATTTTTCTAGGCATGATTATTTAATTAAATTTGATTTAATTACGTCGTAACGGAAAATTCTTTAATTCGGAATTAGCGAACCCGAGCCCGGGAGTGTTTGCGGGCCCACTCGCATTTTGAATCAAGTGGGGCCCACAAGTCACATTACGCGTCACATCATTAGTCATTCTTGTGATGGAAGTCACATCAACTTTGAGTGATGTGATGCTTGTCACTTTTGTGATTGATGGGAGTTGTTGAAAGGTTTTAATGCCTTGTACCAAAATTTTGAATTTGGAAAATTGTATTTGTTTTTTTGAAAAAGAAATACAACACACACAACTTCATATCTTCCCCTCTATCTTATCTTCACAGCAAAGTGAATAATTTTTCTCTCCCAAATGTTATTGGCTAGGTCGAGAACTTCATGAAGTTTTAAGGGAATTTGTTGCAAATTTTTCCTAATGCTAGCACATAAAGAGTCTTACAAAAGTGATAGGGAAACCAACTCTTGAGCATGGAATCATTCACAAAGCTTGGAGCTTGGAGACCAATTGCAAGGGTTGACCGAAACACACAAAGAGGAAAGGCTTGGAGCATAAATTTTTGTTGTCTTCGCATCTAAAAAGCCGATCAAAGTGAGTATTTCCGCTACTTTACTTTGATGTATTCACACGTTTATATGCTTAATTTGATCTAGGTTTGACATAGAAAACCCAACAATGGTATCAGAGCCTTGATTAAGCATGAAATTAATTAGGGTAAAATTTGGGTAAAATTAATTTGAGCATGATTTGATAAAATTGATTGATTGATTATGCTTGAATGATGATAACTTAGAGTTATGCATGATCAATTTGATGAAAATTGAATTGGATTAAATTTTCCCCAAAATTTTGGCTTGGCCGAAAGTTTGAGATGCCCCAATGTCATGGTAATTTTGTTTTTTGATCATTGGATGAGTTGGAAGACATGGGATAAATTGATTTTGGATTTAATTGGATTAAAATCGAAATCGGATTTAAAATCCCTCTAATTGCCGTGACCTTCAAAGCATGAATGAGATTGATTTTGCTTCAATTATGTTGGACATGAATTGATAATTAGAAAGCATAATTAATTATGTAAATTGGTATTTTGGAAATGATGATTTTATTAGTTAATTATGGCTAATACACTTTTTTTAATTGAATTGTGAAATTTGAAATTTTAGAATTTAATTAGTTGGGCTAAATTTGGAATTGGGCTAATAATGTTGTATTTGAGATTAATGGGCTTGGTTGGGCCAAGTTTGGTTTAGGGTAATTGGTTGGATCCAATTGGGCCTAAAACCATTTCCATAAAGTCCAAATATGATTAAATGAGCCTTTAAAAATTTAATTGGCCTAAATTGATTTTTGGCAAAGGATGATTCCTTATTGGGCTTAGGTTGCCAAAATCCATGCCTTATAAATTAATTGAAAGCCCATTGGACTTTAATTAAATTGACATTGGATGTTAATTGGGCTTTGAGACCCGTAAAGATTAGATTTAGAATCTAAGCGGTAAAGGCTCATTAATAAAGTGTAATTATTTAATTTTGAATTAAATAAAGAATTAGTATTGAATACAAGTTAAATTGGATTTAATATTGTAGTTTGATATAATTCAAGAATTCGTACTTTGAGTACTTATTCTTAAAACAAGTTGGACTCGCACAAATCAAATCGTTGTTTGAACATTGGATGGTCATTAATTTCAGATTAATTAATTGGATTAGATTGATTGATAACATACTTTGTGTGAATACATGGATGAGGTATATGAATAATGTATATCAGATGGATATTAGATGGGTGAGGGCAATTTTGGAAATTGTTGTAATAAATTTAGAATTTATTAAATTGGACCTGTGTGGCTAGCCTATTACCTCTTAACTCTTTGTATTTCTCTTCTCACCTATTCCCCTCAATGCAAATGAGGTTTCTTTAGAAGTGTTATGCAATTGGGTAGAAGTAAGATTTGTGCTAGCGGGAGAGAGGAAAGGGAGAGATTTGTTCTAGGAACAAAATGTTTTAAATATCCATCCGCATATCATTATTAATTTATTTACTACGCCTTATTATGCTTTTAGAATGCATGTTTAAGGGTATATGATGAGACCTAATCAAAGATAATTAATTGGTTGCCAATTACGCGAAAAACCCTCAACAAATATATTAAGCGTTTTTCCTTCCATTGAATGATTCATTATTAAGATCCAAGATTGGCACTGGTTTATTGGCCAAAGTCAAGACCTTTGTCCATCGCGGATGTGTTTGAATCATAAAGGCTTTGTTCTATATCGCATGTCTTGTCCAAGTTGTGATTTGTTGGCTAAAGTCAAGATCACTTCTTGTCCATCGACATCGATTACGAAGCTTTCCAAGGTCAATGGGTCCCGCTTAACTGGGATCATTAAGTTTGTTGTGCCAAATCAAGGCTTAGTTGATTCAAAGGAAAAGGGTTAGGTAATATATCAGATATATTGGCATATATTAGATATATATTTCGGACTTGGATGTCCACCTACTGGATCTAGGAATTGGATGTGATCCAATTGATCTTAAAGATCTACCTAGTTAAATATCATACAGCTTGTTGGCCAAAGTTAAGGTTGTGTGTTATTTAACGGGATCCTAGCCCACTAGGAAATAAGGTTTCCAGAGTACTCAACAGAGGGTTAGAGGCTCGCCGAAAAATATTGGGAGGCAAGTATAAAATTTGCAATTTCGTTTAGATACTTGCCAATACGCGCTCATTTCAATTTTTCGTCATTTTATAAATGTATATTAGTTGGACTAATATTTAATCGTTGTTTTAAATTAAACAGTTGGACTGTATTCTAACTATTTCAAATTATAGTTGATTATATAATTGGATTATAGTAATCAATATATTTGAATATAACTAAATAAATTATAGTTGATTATATAGTTAGACTATAGTAATCATTATATTAAATAGTACCTGAAATCGTTGATTGGATAGTTGGACTATAGCAATCAAGATAACTAAAAGATTAGCGTTTAGAACATTATCCTGGGAGAAAATGTCTTTAAGCGCCTTTAATTTTCAAATTGGGAATAAAACCTCAGGATAGTCTTGGGAAATAAGAAGTTACTCTGTTTGATAGAAAAACCTTTTGGGCCTAGGCTCGGAGTTGAGCAAAAAGTAGAACATGATCTTTGGAAGATTCATGTAATGATAACTTTAGTGCTCAATCCATTATACTTGTCGCAAAGACTCTTTAATTCCGTCGTCAAAATTAAGGATTAGATCTTTGTACCATGATGATGAAATTAAAGATCTTCATAGATCTAATCTTAGATCTTAGAATTACAAATTGCATAAGAAGCTCTTTAGCTCATGTATGTCAGAGGGTACATCTGTCGAGCACTAGGTGTCGCAGATGATTGCTGACATCGATCAACTAGGTTAGCTGGGCATTACCTACATGGCCGAGACTACCAAAGATTTGCTCTTACAGTCTCTACCCGAAAGCTGGAGCTAGTTCATTGTGAACCAAGAGTAAACTCTTGGAGAGTTGATTGCTATGCTCTAGGAGGCAGAGCCAGAGCTTCTAAAAGGGGCAAAGGCAAAATCATCACGGTCTTCTAGGAAGACAAATGACATATCCCAAGATGTCTACCTAAACTGTGGCAAACGGGGTCACTGGAAGCGTGACTGCCGTATGGACAAGGCATACATGAAGGAAATGAAGATGTGCAAGGCTCCGACTTCAAGTATGTTTTTCATAAACATGTTCACTATTATTTTCAAAATTGGATTTTGATACTAGATTTGGTACATAATATATGTATTGATGTGCGGAATCTGATGATTAGTAGGAGACTGACTTCAATCGAGATTGATCTGTGAATCTGAAATGGGATGAAAGTCGTTGTTTTAACCGTAGAAACCTAAGTTTAGGAACTACCCTTCAGGTGTGTACTTAAATTAGGAAACTGTTATAATGTAAATAGTTTGACTAGAAACATTATCTCTATATCAGAGTATAACTCGTTGCGGGTATACCTTTATATTTTAGAACACTAAAGTGTTTTATTTTATAAAGATGATATTGAGATAAACACATTAGATGTGAATAACATTATTTATATTTTTAATATTAATAAATCTCAAACGTATAACATGACAAACAAATGGCTCAAACTGATTTGATCAGATGAGACTTATTTATGGCATTATTTTTCTGGGACACATTAACAAGACTTGTATATCCACACTTTTGAAGAGTGGGTACTAGGACGGACTTGATTCTAATCAAATGATGTCTACGAATCTAGTTTATTAGGCAAAGTGCCTAAAACACCTTTTACTTGGTAAAAATACAAGTGCCACCGATCTGTTAGCCCTCGTTCATAGTGACGTAAATGGGCCCATATCTAGCTAGGCTAGAGGTGGATATGAATAGTTCATAACCTTTACGGATGTGGCATCGCGTTATGGTTATGTGTTTCTTTTGAAACACGAATCGGAAACTTTTGATAGATTCAAAGAGTTTCGACACGAAGTACACAAACAGATCTACAAGAGTATTAGAACATCACGATTGGACAGTGATGAAAATACTTAAGCAATAAGTTTCTCGATTACTTGAAAGAGTATAGCATTCTTTCATAGTGGACTCCTCCCGGAACACCTCAATTGAGTGGTGTGTCCAAATGGAGAAACTGAATTTTGTTGGACATGATTAGGTTAATCATGAGTCGCTTTGAGCTACCATTTTCCTTCTATGGATACGCATTAAACAGTGCAAAACTTATTTTTAATAAGGTTCCATAAAAATCTGTTTGACAGACTTCATATTCGATATGAACATGAAAGAAACTAGGTTTTCTCATTCCTGAAGATTTGGAAATGCTAGGCATATGTTTGGATGATACCAAACTAGAACCTAATCGGATAAGTGCCTAATTGTAGGTTATCCTAGGGTAACCAAAGTATAATACTTATACAACTCACAAGAGAACAATGTAATTGTTGCTCGCTATGTGGTTTTCCTAAGAGGAATACCTATATGCAGTGGTAAGTATGAGGAAAGTAAAACTCGATGAAAATCGAAGTAATACTGTTTGAGGCACCGATTCCTTAAAGGAACACAAACAGTTCATCAGGGTGAAATTGTACCACAATCTTCGAATACACAAGAACCGGGTAAGTCGGAAAGAGTCAAAAAACAACCTAGGAGGTATGGGTTTCTGATCTCACCTCATGCAGTTGTTAATCTTATTGAGGAAAATGAACCAACTACATATGAGGGAGTGATACAAGGTATCGACTCCCTATTATGGCAAAGTGTCATAATGTCCGAAATGGAATCCATGCATACCAACTAAGTTTGGACACTAGTTGATGTACCGGAAGGCATTGTGCTTATTGGTACTATATGAGTCTTAAGGAAGACAAACATGGATGGCAACATACCAACTTAAAAAGCTAGGCTTGTAGCGAAAAGGTATCGTTATCAACATTGTGTCGATTACGACGAAACCTTTTACTCATTGCCATTATTAAATCCATTTGGATAATGCTTGCTAATACTGCATGTTTCATTTATGAAATATGGCAACTGAACGTCAAAATTGCTTTCCTTAAACGGAAACCTTTTGGATGATGTTTACAACATCCTGAAGGTTTTGTCGTACCAAAACAAGCAAACAAGTTTTGCAAGTTAAATCGATCCATTTATGGATTGAAGCAAGCATTGCGTTCTTGGAACTATCGTTTTGATGTATTCATAATGGTATATGATTTAATTTAAAACAAAGATAATTCTTGTGTATATAAGAGCGTTAGTGGGAGCGCAATGACAATGATTGTCCTATAAAATGATGATGTATCATTTCTTGGAAATGACATTCCTATAATACAATCGGTGAAAGCTTGGCTTTCATGAAAATTCTCCGTAGAATTCTTGTGAGAAACAACCTTTATTCTAGGAATAAGGATCTACTGGGATAGATCTAGAAGTTGTTGGCACTCTCCGAGAACTCGTACATTGAAAAATATTTACGCTACCCGGTGTCTCATATGCTTTGAACATATGGAGTCACAATCAGGCCAATCCAAGTGATGGTCACTGGATTGATGTTAAGAACATCCTTAAGTATCTTAGATGAACTAAGGATGCTTTCTCAAGATATAGAGAAGGAGAACTTGAAGTGACTGGGTTCACCGTTGCAAGTTTCCAAACCGAAAAAAATGACTATAAGTCGACATAAGTGTACTATATAGTTTGAACAACGGAACAGTGAGCTGGAAATCTTCCAAGCAAGATAATGTTGCCGAATAAATAACAAAAGCGGAATATTGCTGCAGCTGAGGCAGCAATAGAAGCATTTTGGATCTTTATAATCCTAATTGGATTAGAAGTAGTTCTGTTAGCAGCTGAGCTAGGCTACAACACAGGCTAAAGAATTAAAGGTCTCATCAAAGATCCAAGTATATACTTCAACTATTCATATGATTCGTTCGGATCATACATCGTGGCGATGTGATGACCGAATAAATCGCATCAGATGATAACTTTGCAAATCCACTGACGAAAGTTGTTTCTTAGCAGAAGTTTTGAGCGAACCGTACATAGTTCAAGTGTAGGACACTTGAGTGATTGGCTATAGGCCAAGTGGGAGATTGTTGGACAATTATGACCCATAGCATCACTATTTGTATAGAAGATGGTGTTGTTGTACAAATTAACTATGTGACAAAGGAAATTGCTCTCTTATCATTTGTAATTAGATTATCGGGATATATAAATGATAAAAGTCCATATGATTAGTTCCAGATTAATATGATATGAGACAATATTAATCCACTTAGGTTTAATCATTAAAACACTCCTAATCGTAGTATTATTGAGATTGGACATCGATAATGCGGAATAGACTAGTACTGCACTTGTGCGCGTTGTGGGAACATAATGACATAGTTCTAATATATTTAAGTATTGGATACTTATGCAAGTGTAATAGGAGGTTGTTTTTACCGATGGTACGGAAACAGCTTCGCTCTGATAGACCCCTCGGAATTCCTTGGAAGTATGGCTATGGGTCTATGGAAGTCCGAATCAGGGTAGGTGTATTTGGTCTTAACCTGAGACTTGCATCGCTAATACTTGCGACAATCAATATACTTTGGTTTTGGTCGTCAAGGGCTTTAACAAGTTCTGTGTACGCCTCTTCTGGGTATATTTAGAATCGTAGTATATTGGGTGTGATGTCAAGATCGAAGTATCACTTCAGTCATATGGAGATGATGGTCACGTAGGATACGGAACTGGTGTTCTTATATGCTGCAGCTATCGGGATAATATGACTAGGTCATGTTTATCCGATTATAGAAACTAGTTACCAGAGATCCGATATGTGCTTCGTACAGGACAGACACAATTCCAGCCACAGGCCTAGCACGTGAGATCAGATATTAGATCACAATACGCAATAATACGTATACTACGCCTGATACAGATTACATATTCCTTTAAAAATATTTATGGAGAATTAAGTAGGCACGGTGTTTTGCTAGAAGGCAACCATCTCTTGTAAATCGGTAAAAATGTAGTACTAAGTACGTACGTGTTCGGATAGTCCGACGACCGGATTTACTGTCAACATATCCAGGGATCTCATGGGTCGCTTCCCGAAGATTCACCGATGACGTATGACTCGAACATAATTAATCTTGGATTAAATATAAGAGAGAGAAAATTAATCTAGGATTAATTACGGAGATATTTTATCTGGGATAAAAAACTATTTGAAGAGAAAGAACGATTAATTTGGAATTAATCGATAAAATAATATATTCGATATATTATACAAAATTAGATTTCGACGAGGAATTAAAATTAAAATTTAATTATGGCTAACGAATTGATTTAGAATTAATTCGCTAGCGACGTGAATAGTAATTTTGCTAGGCATGATTATTTAATTAAATTTGATTTAATTACGTTGCAATTGAAAATTCGTTAATTCGAAATTAGCGAACCGGAGCCCGGGAGTGTTTGAGGGACCACTCGCATTTTGAATCAAGTGGGGCCCACAAATCACATCATGCGTCACATCATTAGTCATTCTTGTGATGGAAGTCACATCAACTTTGAGTGATGTGATGCTTGTCACTTTTGTGATTGATGGGAGTTGTTGAAAGGCTTAATGCCTTGTACCAAAATTTTGAATTTGGAAAATGGTATTTGTTTTTTGGAAAAACAAATACAACACACACAACTTCATCTCTTCCTCTCTCTCTCATCTTCACAGCAAAGTGAATAATTTTTCTCTCCCAAATGTTCTTGGCTAGGCCGAGAACTTCTTGAAGTTTTAAGGGAATTTGTTGTAAATTTTTCCTAATGCTAGCATATAAAGAGTCTTACAAAGGTGATAGGGAAAACAACTCTTGAGCATGGAATCATTCACAAAGCTTGGAGCTTGAAGACCAATTGCAAGGGTTGACCGAAACACACAAAGAGGAAAGACTTGAAGCAAAACTTTTTGTTGTCTTCGCATCGCAAAAGCCGATCAAAGTGAGTATTTCCGCTACTTTACTTTGATGTATTCACACGTTTATATTTTTAATTTGATCTTGGTTTGACCTATAAAACCCAACAATTCGTACCCCTAGTTCTAGTTCAGTGGCTTGGGGAAGGCGATACGTAACGCCTCAAGACCACTAGTTTCAGGGACATGAGTGGCATGTTTTGGGGGACGATGATACGTACTGCCCCAATGTCATGGATTTGTACTCCTGACTCTAGTTAGGCGTATAGGGGAAGACGATACGTAATGCCCCTATGTGTCAGGTTTTCTAGAGACAAAGATTAGTTTTCAGAAAAAAATTTCTAGAGGGAAGTTTTCTAAAAAGAAAAGCTTTTGGAAACAATAGATTTATAAGAGACTTTCGGAAAAGAAAAATTTTACAAAACGTTTGCTGACAATGTTTTCATAAAAAGAGTTCAAAGATTTCAGACAAGAAAATAGTTTTCATATAAGATTTTTTTTTTGGGGGACTTTGGTTTTAGAACCTTAGATCGTTAAAATAGTCTAACCCCCACACCCAGTTTCTCTATTTTACAGGTATTATCGGAGGACGAGCTAGAGAGGATGGATACTGCTGGCAGTCACTAGAGAGTTTGGTACATTGGAGTCAAAGTTCAGTACAGTCAATGTAAGAAGATGTCATGTAATATATATAATTGGTTTAGTAAAATATACACATGTAAAGAGTTATAAGTGTTCATTATTAAAGTTGAGATATGTAGTGAATTTGAGTATTTAGTTAAAAAGGCATTATGCATTATGATAATAGGTTGGGCAACGGTTGAAGTGGTTGACAAATCAGGTAGCCAACCTGTAAAACTAGCAAACTGGTTTTGTGATTTATAAAAACTCAGTAATTAACCTTGTTAGTACTAAAAACAAAACATACATATACAAACCATTACGTGTTCATACAGTTACCTGAATCAATACATACTTACAGACATTAAGATCACCAAGCATCTCACTTCATATCATAGAAATGACAAAGGTCATACATGTTATGGTCGACTAACTCAACAGTTTACGATCTCGAAGTCCTTTCTCAAATCCATCTTTTAACTATCTTAAACATTTCAATCGTCTTTATATATATATATATATATCTGTGTGTGTGTGTGTATATATATATATATATATATATATATATTATATATATATATATAACATGAAATGAATAATTCTAGAACTCATCGTATTGGTTACTGACCTGGCTTCCCGAGCACTCCAGGTACTAGTCAAATCTACCAAAACAAATGACGAAATACCATTAGAATCGCGACATACGGAGTTTCCGACTTAAGTACGATAAACTTTCAAATCTTTCCGAACAATCAAATCAAGTCCGATTTTAATATTTTCCATTTCAATACTCTTAAAACACCATTACAAACAAATCCATGCCACTAATTAACTCAAATCCTCGGTTTATGTATTTTTGGAAAATCATACGAAAACTTTTCTGCAAATGCTAAGGAAGGGTCATGAACCTTCCGAACCATCCCGAATTTATCAAAATATTATCATATCATCATAATGAATCATATCAATCATTATGATCAAAAACACATCAATACAAGCAAAACCCACTTTTACCGAAAACTAGCATAATCTATCGGATCGATTCAACTAGTTCCATTTTCACCCGGTTTCTACCAAATACACATGTTTGATATACTTATACAGAAGAAATTCAATTTATATCATTACACAACACAACGAAGCTACTGGATACATCTGAACATTTAACGATAAACTTGAAATTTACGAGTTTTTACCAGGAGGTATTACTGGTAAATGCTCTCAGTGACAAATATAATACTTATACAAGGAAATGATAACTTTTATTAAATGTTATATTATAAGTCGGGGAATTTGTGAAATGCTATTAAATTAAAAGACTTTTAGTTTTATAGGCTGACTTAACGTCAGCCAAAATGCTACCTTTTAACTTTTGTTAGCATTTTTTTGATGCTACTCTATTTCTTTTATGTGGTAGTGAATAAGATTGAGGGTCGGTAATGTGATTGAGGTAAATAATATGACTGAAGGTAAGTAATATGACTAAGGCACATATAATACAACTTTCAATCACCACCAATATGACCGAGTTAATAATGTGTATATGGCGGAGGTTAATATGAAGTATGTGCGACGTAATAATTTTGGAACTAATATCAACTTCATGTAAGTCTGAAATTGAGAGAGATTTGTTGAGCAAAGTTATAGGTATATATGTGAAATGTATATGTATTTTTACAGATTGTGATTTCGAGTCCGAATGAAAAAGATACGAGTGTTCGGAAACGGCTAGTTTGAAATCATTATTCTCTTTATAAATGTAAAGGTCATTCTTGACAAATTTTTTCGTTGAAACATATTGATAATGAATCTTTTTTTAAAGCTTTTGATTTGTAAATTGATAATTTGTATTTTTTTTTTTGAAACACTTAATATTTTGAGATATATTTAAGTTTTATAGAAAAAATTGAAAAAACAATTAAGGAAGGGTACTTTATGGTACGTCGAATTATTTTACACCACGAATTATTTTACGAAAATATTTTTCGACAAATACTACGCGTAACGGGCAAACAGTCAAACCGGTTGACCCATCACCGAGCCGGGCCAACCCGGTCACTCGGTTAGTGATCGGTCAGCCCTTGGACTGCCCGAACAGTGCCCAGTTCGCTGGTTTCACAGCCGTGATGCAGCGAGCTCGTTTCGATGCGAATTTCACCGTTTTCTCGTATTTTCACCTCGGAACAATTTCTAGAATTTATTCACCACCCAATACACATCCAAATTCATCCAAATAACAAATTTTTACATGAAAAATATTATGTTTTAACACTTAATTTCAGATCTGATCCATAAATTAATTTCTCCATTTTTCAGGCATAAATTCAATTTATTCAAAAAATTAATCTAATTAATTTTACACCAAAAGTAATCACCTCAATACAAAGCCTCAGGAACAATTCTATGCAATATTAGAGTGGTAACATCACTCTAGAATGTCAATTTTTAATTTTGAGATTAATTCCCTAATTAATCTACAACACATGCTTAATAAAAACAACTATTAAGGTTTACTAAACAATCAACACCAAATTTTGATTCATATACATATCCAAGATACACATAATTTTAAGACATGCAAAATACATATCCAATACATATTTTCATGCATAAGAAACAACAAATTAAGAAATTAGAAATCAGAAACCTTTAGTTACCTTAATCCAAGTTTCCAATTTTTCAATCTCACCTCATTTGATGTTGATCAATTTATTAAGAACCCAATCCCCCTTTTTTTTTATTGTTCTCAACACATGAGAAAGTGGTTAAACCTAACAAAACTGAACAAATTCCATTTAAATATTATTTTCCCACCATGGCCGGAAATGGTTATTTTTTCTTAACCAAAAATAACAATTTTTAATGCCATAATTTTGACACCTCATGATCTTATCCAAAATCATTTAATTATTTTGAAATTTTTTTAATTAAAAACATGTGTAAAAAATACATGATTTAGCAAATCAAAATTTGCCAAATAATAAGAATATTCCAAATTATTATTCTTATCTAAAATAAATAAATTAACAATTAATTTATTTATTTATTTATTTTTAATTAACAAAAAGACGAAAATTTATTTTTGGAAAAGTATTCCAATAATATTTTTCCATTTTATTATTATTAATAATTAATAAATAATACTAATAATAAAATAATTGTCAAAATTCAATTGGTTAATAATGTGTATCTAACTTAAATTATGTATCGTATATAAATATATATTATTTAATTCGTATGAGTAAATTATGAATAATTAATTATCCATAATTAATTGTCCAAGTGCTCAACAAGTACACTTTATATTGTGAGACTCTGTAGGTACAAGTTTATCTGTCACATAAACCAATTACATGTCCGTAATTCGTCCACTCACAAACTATGATGACCACAGATAATCAAGTTGAACCATCCAAGTCGAAGTCATTGCATATATAATCCCTCTATCATAGATTATCTGAATTATTCTGGAGATATAGATTAAACGTCAAATCTCACCTCTGAAAAATTCATGTGTCGCGACATATTTATGATTCTTAAACAAATATTCAGAAATCACATCCAAATCACATATCGGCCAAAGATTTTAAAGAATAACAAATTGGACACCTAAATCTCATACATGGGACTGACATATCCTCTTTGGATACATCACAAGATTTCGTGAGTATCAGTCCATACCCAAAGAACAGGCGGAGGTCTGATCTTAAAAGATCATTGACGTGACTGCCATCAAAGTATGGAGGATATCTCACATATCCACAATGGTATCACAAGTCAAAGGAGCTAATATGCTATTCGACTCGTAATTATTCCTATTGACGTTGGTGTACCATCTATCAGGAATCTCTGAATGAGTCGTTCAATATTTATCCAATAAATACCCATATGTTTATATGAGTTTCCCAAGACTTATAGTTCACTGAGATAAACCATTAGAACAATTCTAATATACAACACGTACTGGTCTCACTGGTTTATTAACCGACCAGGTACATAAACCTTGACCATGAATAATTTTAAGAATGAACTGTATTGTGACATTTCTCAGTAACAATTGCGGCGCTTTTGCAATTATGTCACTACCATTCATTCTAAGGTCATTTACGCCTTTACCATTTAAAATGTTATATTGATGAAAATTACTTAATTTTATTCACAATATAATTAAATTTACATCGTATTTACAATAAATACAATAAAATTTGGCACGTCGTGCACAAACTCAAATAAATAGGTCGTACTATACCCTTGAGCCTATGACTCGACGACTGTATATATAACTACTAATTCATTTCACTTATAGACTCATATATATAGGGATCCTGGCCCAATTTAATAACATGAAATGTAACTTAAACTCATAACTATCTATATTTTTAAACATATTTATTACTTCACCAATACTTATACAATACTAGTATATGCATGCAACTTTACTTTGACTCTAACTACGTTGGACTTCTGTACACAATCTGTTGGACTCAACACCCTAATGACTGCCATCAGTGTCCATCCTTCTGAGCTCATCCTCCAGGTAGACCTGCAAAACAAAACACTATGAGTGAGGGAGTTAGATCGTTTGAACGACCTAGTGAGTGGACAGTTTAAATTGGGAACTGCAATTTTTTTCTTTAAAATCCATGGTTCTAAAACCAAATTCATCTCAAATCATCTCTTCTGAAATATATTTTATTATCTGAAAACAACTTTCCTTCTGGAAAAACTTTCTGAAAATTTGCTTCTGTTAATCTCTGAAATTCTCATAATTTAGTTTATTATGAAAACTCTTTCTTAAACCCATTTTTCTGTAAGTCTGTTCCTGAAATTCCATTTCTGAAAATCTATTTCTGAAAAATATGTATCTAAATTTCCACTGAAAACCTAACAAATGGGTGCGTTACGTATCGCTGCCCCCTTATATGCCTAACTAGTGGTCTTGGGGCGTTACGTATCATCGTCCCCCAAGCCACTGAACTAGAGCCAGGTGTGCAAATCCATGACATTGGGGCGCTACATATCGCTGTCCCCAAATGCATGCCACTATCATGTCCCTGAATATAGGGTCTAAGGAGGTTACATATCGTCGTCCCCCCATTCCTAAAATTTTGTGGTCTTTGGTCGTTACGTATCACCGTCCTCCAAGCCACAAATCTTGAGCGTAGTGCGGATCTATGCTACCCTTCAGACTCTAAATCTATGATCTAGAGGTATCAGTCATCCCTAGTCTTGAACTGCATGTACAGACGATATCTATAACTGTCAATTCCATATATAAGTCAAGTTATATATTGAGGAGGGTTTTTCCCCCTTGCCTCCAAAAATCCTAAAACTCAAGCTTTAGAAATCAATTTTTCTACAACATCATTAATTGTAAAATATTTGTAATAAAACTTTGTCTAACGCCCTATGTGCGGAAAAATAAGTTTGATATTTAAAATGATATAATGAATAGTCAACTTAAAGAAAGAGTGTTCACTCACGAATCAACATGTATTACCCTTAACCTTGACTGTAATTGGGTTACTTCTTATCATGGATGCAACTGAAATGATTTATGTGAAAAATGAATATGTCATGTATGATTAGTATGATTCGTATATTAAATGAAGAAGCTAATCATTGTCATGGATACATGGCTTAGATGTATGTTGATATGAAACCCTTGGAGTGCCCTATAATATTTTATGATGAAATTGAAATGGCTAAAATTAATCCAGAAGTTGCGTGTCGGGAAGTCTACACGGGTATGGTTTAGGCAGAAAGCTTCATCTGTTTCACGTCACAATGCAAGGTTTGGGCTTCGCGACTCCCACACACATTGCGACGCTAAATGCTGAGCGTCGCGACGTCCACCAAATAGAGACGAGGCAGTATGCTTCCCATACTCTCTGCGTTGTGATGCTAGTGTAATGACCGAAAATCCCGACTACTGTTACATAATGAGAAGAGTAATTACATAATATAAAATTTTTATTTGACACATATGCACTCCTGAAATGACTTTCGGAACAATCGGTAAACTCCTCGAAATTCTGATATGAAATTGTACGATATTCTAATTCGGACAGTCTATGGTGTTTAAACCATAACATTCTCATACAAACTCTAATATTTATGAATATTATATCATCGGAAATCTAAGATCGAGACCTACAACTTCTGTGTTGAACATTTTTTGAAATTCAAACCAGAAATGAGTTGAAAATACAGATAAAAAATTAGGATGAACAGTACCCATGGTCATTCTAGTAAAATCTCAAACTTTCTATAAACTTCTACATTCTTCTCTAAATTTACCAATTTCAAATAACCCATAGTATATAATGAGAGTACTATTTAACATTTCACAAAATTGGAAAAGAGAATGATTGAGAGAAAACATTGAGAAGAAATGAAGAAGAAAAGAAGAAGAATGCGAAGAAGAGAAGAAAAATAAGAATGTAAGAAAAATAAGAAAGATAGATAAGGGAAGAAGAAGCAAAGAAGAGGGTTGGCATCCACGAGAAATCCAACAAAAATAAGATCATCACAGGAACCAGAGTTTTCTTCAGCAATTGAGTAATGCAAGCCAGATTCCAAATAAGTGAGTGAACACATTTTCCTTAAGATGATTTTTTTATGTGTTGTTGTTTAAAATATTAGACATATTTTTACGAAATTAGTGCATTAGCCGGTTTTATCACAGTTATTTCATGAAACAGTATGTTTTAAGGAATCTTTGTGAAAAGTAATTTAAAAACTTGAGTTTTTATGTTTTCGAGGCATGGGGGAAACCCCACCTCAGTATGTAAATTTGTTCAGATATGAAATTGACAGATGATATGTGAACATGTAGAGGAATGAGGGGACGGGGATACGTAAAACCCCAAGATCCTAGTTCAGGATTAGGGATGATAGATGCTCATAGATCCTAGTTTCAGAGCTTGGAGGGTAGTATAGATACGCACCCCCAGTTCTAGTTCAGTGGCCTTCGGGATGGCTTTACGTAATGCCTCAAGACCACTAATTTCAGGGACATGAGTGGCATGCTTTGGTGGACGACGATACGTAACGCCCCAAAGTCATGGAATTGCACTCCTGGCTGTAGTTAGGCGTATGAGAGGATGGTGATACGTAACACCCCCATACGTCAGGTTTTCAGAGACAGAGTTCAGTTTTCAGAAAAACTTTTTCAGATATAGATTTCACAAACATTTTTTAGGAAGGAAATTTTTTAGAAACATAAGTTTTATAAAAAACTTTCAGAAAAGATAAGTTTGATAAAAGTGATTTCAGACAAGATTTTACAAAAGAATTTAGATTTTTCAGACAAGAAAAAAGTTTTCATATAAAGCTATTTCCTGAGAGAACTTTGGTTTTAGAACCAAACATTTTCATAAAAATATTTAAGTTTTTGTTTTAAATCATCCACTCACTTAGATCGTTCAAACGGTCTAACCCCCCACTCCCAGTTTCTGTGTTTTGTAGGTATTCTCGGAGGACGAGCTCATGAGGGTGGATATTGATGACAGTAACTAGGGAGTTGGTCCACCAGGTCAAGTTAGAAACAAAGTCCAGTCTAGTTAGAGTCAGGAAATGACATGTAACATATATCTTGTAGAGTAAAGATTTCTTATATATTGCATTTTAGTGATCATTGTCAGAGTTGCAATGTGTATTAAAACAGAGTACTTAAGATTAAAAGTATTATGCATTCATGGTTGATGAGTTGGGCAATGATCCCATGCGTGAGTTTATATATGAGACAAGAATAACATATGTCATATGTCAGAGGCCCAAGGGGATAGTACGGTCTATTCCATGCCGGTAGCATCTTCCTGATTGGGGATGTTACAGCTAGTCCTTGGGCGTCGCGACACTGATATTCTATAACCTGAATAAGGGAACAATTTTCCAGTACCATTATGTTTTCAGGACTCAACTTCAACTGCATCTTAACTCTCAACTTCTACATCATTACTCAAGCCCTAACCATAACAATTATTATCAATATACTATTTTGATATCATCAATGCCTTCCATTTTATAGTCTCTAATTTGACTCAAAGATTAGGGTTTCTTAAATTAAGCTTTCTCCAAATCCTTAGTTTCTTAACAAAATAACCATATAATCATCAACAAACTCAAGTTAACAACAAACCACAATCATCAAATCATCAAAATATTAATACTTCAAATTTGAGTAAAGTCTTTTCTTACCTTATCTCATTTGATTTCCTTCACTAATCAAGTCTTCCAAGCTTGAGATCCTTATTCCTAACTTGTGAAAATTTGATTTGCCTTGATTACTCTTTGATTTGGCCAAAGAATGCCCACATTCTTCCTCTTATTCTTTTCATTTCCTCCTCTCCTCTCTCGCACGTTTTCTTTCTTTCTCTAAAATATTGGGGATGTTAGAATAGTGTCCCCTTATATACTAGAGGCTAATTGTAAATTATTTAAATGAAGAAACTTTGGGAATTCTCTAGATTACTCCTCGAGTACTATTCATCCGAATTTTCGATCTGTATTTTTTACATGTTTCTAATTCGAATTTGGAAAAATGTCCAACATGGAAGTTTTAGGTATCGATCTTAGATTTCCAAATATATATTATTCGTAAAAACGAAGATCGTATGAAAAGATTACAACCCAAATTCTAAGGGTTGTCCATATTGAATCTTAAAATAATTTATGTATCGGAACTACTTGAAATTTATCGAATGTCCGAAAAGTAATTTCGTGAGTCCATACATGCTTGAAAATGATTTAAATCATGTATCATGCCTCCATAATAATCGTCGAGATTATCGGGTGTTACAAAATAGATTCCGTTTTTCAAGACGCAATATCCGTATTAACAAATTTCAAGAATTCTATCTATATCCGTAAAGTATTTGCAGCACTCAAAATATCCGTAAAATATTTGTCTCTTCTTCCCAACAAAACTGTCCACGAAGAACTACCTGACTGTAAAGGAAAGCACTCAATACTCAAAATAAGCAAGCAAGCTTAAGAGATATATAATAGTTAATTTAATCTAAATCAGAAACAGACAAATTTTTTTATTTTTTTATTATTATTAATTTTTTTATTTTTTGTAATTAATTTTGGCATACGTGAGATTACTTGTGGAGTGAAAATTTCAATTCAACTTTTGTCTTTCTTAGAACATATAATTTTTTAAAACTTTTAAAAGGCCTACTCTTTTAGACAACAAGGATTTTCTTAAAGCTTTACGTGAGACTTAGATCCTTTCACTATAAGAAAATTGAAGATTGCTTATGAAAAATTGGTTAAGTAATCTAAGAAATTTGATCGGTTGAAAATCGACCGTATGTCTTCAGTGGATATTTAATTCATCAATGATAAATTACTGATCGAAATAGCTCAGTCGGTATTATATTTCGATCGATAAAATTACCGACCGAAAGAATAAATAAATAAATAATTAGATTTTATTAACCGAATTATAATTCGATCGGTAAACTGACTGCATTACAATAAATTTTGTGAGGCCAATAATAAGCCCCACAATACCGGCCATGGGTGGGCGCCACACCTTAGCCTTAGTACCACCCAAGAGCGGACCCATACTAAACCCACACAATCCACATTTAATTTTACAAATTGATGTAATTTGTTTTCCTTAAACACTTGACCTCAAGATTGAATGGATAGCATAGTTGCCACTAGATTATGACATGTTTCTTTTTATAATATGTATGGATATATATATATATATATATATATATATATAATTTGTATATATATAAGGTAAAATAATAATAATGTTAAATATTACATATATATATATATATATATATATATAATAAAAATGACAAATTTTTAAATTTTTTTTTAATTAAGTTCTTTTAGCGACCGAATGAATATTCGGTCTCTATTTATTATCAATTACCGTTCGAAATTTCAGTCGATAATTGTTGGCGGTATAAACTGGAGCTAAATTATTCTTCAGCGTCGTATTACCGACCGATTGATCGGTAATTAGTTAGAAATCATTTTTATCTTTTTTGATCAGTATTCGGTCAGTAAATACCGAAATATTACCGACCTCAATAGTCGGTCGGTAATTTCATATTTTCTTATAATGTTTTGACCAATATCTCGACATTGTTCGTTTGGATTACAGATTTATGTATGCTTGAATGAACACTGAAAAAATCATCTAAATATTGCCGCAATTCTGCAGCTTGCTTCCGCTCCCTTCATAACCTTCGGAAAGTTATGTCAATATATGGATCAAAAGGGATGTGTTCTAAACTTCGAACTCTTCATGAAAACAATAACAATAACAAATTAAAAATAAAAAAGATTAATTTATGAATAAAAATAACTACTCCCATATTTGCAAAACTAGAATAATTCCTCTTGGCAACAGCATCAAAAGGCCCCAAGGGGTGTGGTTTTCGGCAAAAAAGTTTAGAATTTAATTGTCAGGTTCTCGATTCAAGTCTGTTGATGGGTGATTTTCGTTACAGGGGCAGTTTTGGGATAACGCTCCCTGGACAATCCTCCTCCAACCGTGAATTTGTTTGGTTATGGGGGACCAAAAGCAAATTTGGCAAAAGACAAAAAAACCACAAAATAGACAAGAGGGTTTTACGTGGTTCGGCGGAGCGAATCCAACCTACGTCCACGGGAGCAAAATGGGGTATGATTTATATTACCAAACCAAGCTCGGCCGACCTGTTTTCGAGGAGGGTCTAAGAAAACTGAGCTATTTGTTCATCGTGCTTTTACAAGTAGTGTTCCTTTTTTTTACAATTTTCGCTATCCCCTTTATCAGCAAGACTAACTTTCCTTTATATACTAAGAGAAATACAACACTATTCCAATATCTCCATGACGTCATCCACATGAATCTCCGGCTGATTGACGGGCTCTTTGCCCCAAAACTGCCTCGCCGAAAGCAAACTTGCCATCTGCCTGCATGTCACATCATTATGTTTTATACACTGCCACACTCAATAATAAAGATGCCAGCTTGTAAAGATCTCAAGCGGTGATACATGTCAGAGGGAAAAGTCCAAACTATCCATGGTCACACGTCAAGCCTCATGTGCACAGCCAAATCGCGAGCTGAACTACCCAAACTACTTCCGACCGGACCCAAAATATCCGAGTTCATCATCCCGATCAAGGAGAATAAAGGGTGCAGAACCGAGCTACCAAGCTAAAGTGGTTGGTCTCGGCTCTGATGTTGTCAGTCTCTGAGACTTGAATCATATTGTGTCCTCTGGCCGGCCAGACTCGAGAAACCAGGTCCGAACATCATGCCTGGCCGAGAATTAACCAATACCTTCTGAACATCCATCCTTTCAAAAGGGAAAAATCCATCTATACTCTTGCCATACTGTTCAGATACTTTGTCACAAAAATCACCATCAACATATGTCCCATAGTTCTTGGTTTCTACGAGTGTACGAGTTGGTACCGGGAACTAAAAAATCGGAATTGTGCTGATCAACTAGTTGGTGGTCGGCTCCAAAAACACAGAGAAAACTTCCTCGGGTACTAATCAAGTCGTCCCCAGCATCTTCATGTGCTCGGTCACCGAGTATTCTGTTGTCCCTCCAAAGGATTCCCTGGCTTGAAGCAAATACCTCATTTAACCTTCTTGTAGCCGTCCATCAGAAACCGTAAACCATCATAACCTCTTAAATGTTAAACAATTTTGACCCATAGCATCACTATTTGTAAAGAACATGGTGTTTTTGTACAAATTAACTATGTGACAAACAGGAAATTGCTATTTTATCATTATTGTAATTGGATTACTTGGATATATATATAATGATAAAAGTCCATATGGTTAAATCAGATTAATAAGATATGAGACAATATTAATCCACAAACGGTTTAATCATTAAATATCCCAAGTCATAGTATTATCGAGACATGACATCGATAATACGGAATAGAATAGTATTACACTTGTGCGTGTTATGAAAGCTTAACGGTATAGTTCTCATATATTTAGGTATTTAATACATATGCAAAAGTAATAAGAGGTTCTATTAGCCGTTGGACCGGGAAAAGCTTCGCTCTGGAAAGACCCCCTCAGAGTCTCATTGGTATTATGACTATGTGTGTATGGGAATCTGAATCTGGGTAGGTGTATGTGATCTTTAACCTGAGACTTGCATCGCTATTACTTGCGACAATCAGTTTACTTTGATATTGGTCATCTGGAGCTTTAATAGTTTATGTGTACGCCTCTATTGGGTTTACTGAGAATCATAGTGTATTGGATGTGATGTCAAGATGAGAGTATCACTTCAGTCATATGGAGATGATGGTCACACAGGATACAGAACTAGTACTCTTAAATGCTGCAGCTATCGGGATAGTATGACTAGGTCATGACTATCCGATTACAAAGACTAGTCACCCATGATCCAATATATGCTTCGTACGGGGCAGACACAGGGCCAGCCCTAGGCCTAGCATTTGACATCCGATACTGGATTGTATTACGCATTACTTTATATTACTACGCCTGATACAAATGATATTCCTCGGAGGATATTTCTGGAGAATTGGGTAGACACGGTGCTTTGTTAGAAGCCAACCATGTCTTGTAAATCAGTGAGAACATGGTACGGGGAACGTACGTGTTCAGATAGTCTAACAACCGTATTTACTGCCGACATATCCAGGAATCTCTTGGGTCGCTTCCCAAATATTCACCAATGACATTTGACTTGAATAGAATTAATTTGGGATTAATTATGAGAGAGAAAATTAATCTGGGATTAATTGCGGCAATAATTAATTTGTGATTAATTCGTATAGAAGAGGGATTAATTCGTATAAATTTAATAGTTAAATTGGATTTTTCTATTTAATTGATTTATTTGGGCTAAAATAATATATCAGATATATTAATTGAAATCAGATTTCACTACGTATTTAAAATTGGATTTTAATTCATGCAAATGAATTAATTAAGAATTAATTCGTAAGCGACTATCATAATAATTTTGCGATTCATAATTATTTAATTAAATTGGATTTTATTATTTAGCGACGGGAAATTCATTTATTCATAATTAAATGAACCCGGGCCCAAAGCTTAGTTGTATGTTGGAGAAGCCAACTTAAATTTGGAATTTAAAAGTGGTGGGACCCTTGACTTACATCAAATTTAGAAATTTGATGGAAGTAGTTGACAAATATTTAAGGCATCATTTAATCAACACAACTACCAAGTTTTATAAACTTACTATTCACTCTCTTCTCTCTTAAGCCATTGCCGAATTCTCTATATACTTGGAGACAAATTTTTGCTTCAAAAATTTGATCAAGCTAGCACTTGGAGAGTCTTTTAAGGTGATAGGGAAACTCACCCAAGAGTTCAAACAACTCATCAAAAGCTTGGAGCTTCATCCGAACAAAGAAATTTTTGAAAATTTTCAACACATCAATGTAAGTTTTTCCATAACTTTACTTGATTATTCACACGTAAATCATGTTTAGGATCTTGGGCATGTCTTAGAGACACTAACAATGGTATCTAGAGCCTTCTAAATGTGATTTGGAATTCTAGGGTTTATGAACTTTATTTGGGTAATTTTGCTTGGTGTATGATAATTCAAAATTGATTGTTTGGTTGATGTTAGATGATGATAACTTAGAGTTGTGCATCATTGGATTGTGAAAAAATTGATTAGATCAAATTTCCCCAAATCCTATGCAAGGCCGAATATGAACCCTAGGTTTACTCATGGTAATTTTTGAAATTTGACACTTGGATGTGTTAAAGGCATGAAATAAATGTTAATTGTTGATTTAATTGGATTGAAATCAAAATTGAATGTTAATTTCTTGTAATTACCGTGAATGAGCATGTTGTTGGGAGACTTGATTTTGCTTCAATTTGTGTTGGGCAAAAATTGAAATGATAAGCATGATTAATTACATTAATTAATATTTTTGGAAATATTAGATTAATTAATTAGTTGTGTTAATTACACTTAAATTGAATTAATGTGATATTTGGAATATTGCATTAATGTAATTTGGTTGTATTTGGGCTAATGGGCTTGGTTGGGCCAAGTATGGCTGTGGACAATTGGGTTGGATCCAATTGGGCCTAAACCATTTCCATAAAGTCCAAAGTATGACTTTTGTGCCTTTAATTACTTAATTGGGCCTAATGGGCCAAAATTGATTTTTGGCATAAGGTGATTCCTAAATGGGCCAAGGCATTATGGGTTTGATCCATAATGACCAAAAGTCCATTCCTAAAGAATTAATTAAAAGCCCATTGGACTTAATTGAATTGGCATTGGATGCTAATTGGGCCTTTGAGACCCATTTGGATTGGATTTGGAATCCAAGTCTAAAAAGGCACTATAATAGGTGTAATTGTTTAATTTGGAATTAAACATTAATTAGTATTGGATACAATTTAAATTGGATTTAAAATTGTAGTTCGATATAATTCAAGATACTTACTTTGAGTATTTATTCTTAAACAAGTTGGACTCGCGCAAATCAAATCATTGTATGAACATTGGATGGTCATTAATTGAAGAATTAATTAATTGGATTAGATTGATTGACAACATGATATGTGTGAATACTTGGATGTATTTGTTGAATAATATATATCGGATGGATGTTAGATGGGTGGGGCAATTTTGGAAATTGTTGTAAATATGGTATTTATTTGAAATTGGACATGCGCGTCCAGCCTATCACCTCTCATTCTCATTGTATTTCTCTTCTCACCAATTCCCCTCAATGTAAATGAGGTTTCTTGTAGTATTATGTAATTGGGTTTTAGAAGAATGTAAAGTGCTAGCGGGAGATAGGAAAGAGAGAGATTTGTCATAGGAACAAATTATAAATAATCATCCGCATATCATTATTAAATTTATCGCGCCTTATTATGCTTTTAGAATGCATGTTTAAGGGTGTATGATGAGACCTAATCAATGATAATAAATTGGTTGCCAATTTACGAAAGACACCCTCATATTTAATATTAAGTGTTTCCTTCCATTGAGTGGTTCTCTCTCAAGATCCAAGATTGGCTTTGATTTGTTGGCCAAAGTCAAGATCATTGTCCATCGCAGATGTGTTTCAACCATGAAAGCTTTGTTATACATCGCATGTCTTGGGCAGTTGTGACTTGTTGGCCAAAGTCAAAGTCACTTATGTACATCGACGTGGATTACGAAGCTTTCCCACTATCAATGGGTCACGCTTAACTGGAATCATTAAGCTTGTTGAGCTAAAGCCAAGGCTTAGTTGATTCAGAGGAAATAGATTAGGACATATATTGGATATATGTTTTGGACTTGGAGGTCCACCTACCGGATCTAGGAATTGGATGTGATCTAATTGATCTTAGAGATCTACCTAGTTAAATTTTATACAACTTGTTGGCCAAAGTCAAGGTTGTGTATTATTTAAGGGGATTCTAGCCCACTAGGAAACTAGGTTTCCCGAGTACTCAACGGAGGGTTAGAGGCTCGCCGAAAAATAGTGGGAGGCTAGTATTAAATTTGTAATTTCGTTTAATACTTTCTAATGTACGCTCTTTTATTATTTAACGTCATTATATTAGTTGGACTAATATTAGTTTATTATTTTCTTTGAACAGTTAGACTGTACTCAAACCTACTCCATTTATAGTTGGTTATATAGTTGGACTATAGTAACCATTGCATTTGAGTGTACCCGAAACACTTGATTGGATAGTTAGACTATACCATTCAAAAAGGCTGGAAAGATTAGCGTTAGGAACATAATCATTGGTAACAATTTCTTTAACGGCGCAAATTTTCCAGATTGGGAAATGAATCTCAAGATAGACCTGGGAGCTGAGAAGTTACTATATGTTATAGATATACCTCTTGGGCTTGAGCCCGGACTTGAGCAGCCAGTAGAGCATGAGGTTTGGAAGACTCATCGTGATGATAACTCTACTACTCATTCTATTATGCTTGCTGCAATGACCTCTTAGTTTCATCGTAAAAATAAGAGATTGGATCCTTATGCCATGATGTTGAAATTGAAGGACCTTCACATATATAATCTTATATCTCAGAAGTATGACCTACAAAAGAAGCATTTTCGCTTGCGTATGTCTGATGGTACATCTATCGAACACTACGTGTCGCAGATGATTGCTGACATCGAACAACTAGGTCAGCTGGGCATTACCTTCGAGGCCGAGACTTCTATAGATTTGATCTTATAGTATCTGCCCGACTACTGGGGCGGGTTTGTCATTAACTATAATATGATGAAGCAAGAGATAACTCTTGGAGAGTTAATGGCTATGCTGAAGGAGGCAGAGCCAGAGCTTCTGAAGGGCAAGAAGCGCGATGCGCATCTTACTTCGACATCCCAGAAGGCCAAGGCTTGGCCGAAGGTTTCAGGGGTGCGAAAAAGAAAAAGAAAAAGCGTACACTGTGGCAAACAGGGTCACTGGAAACGTGATTGCCGTAAGTACAAGGCGGACTTAAAGGGAGCGAGGGCGGGCAAGGCTCCGGCTTCAGATATGTTTGTGATTGAAATAAAGATATCCACTACTGCTTTTAGAAATTGGATTTTTGATGCTGATGTGGTACTCACATATGTACTGATGTGCATGATCTGTAGATTAGCATGAGACTGGCTTCAGGTGAGATCGACCTATGAGTCGGAAACAGGACGAGAGTCGTTGTTTTGGCAGTTGACACCTATGTTTTGAATCTTCCATCGGGGTATGTACTTACTTTAGGTGACTGTTATTTTGTACCTAGTTTGACTAGGAACATCATCTCTATATCTAGTTTAACCCTATATGGGTATACCTTTGTATTCAGGAACACTGGGTGTTTTGTATATAAAGATTATATTTTGATATGTACATCAGATGTTAATAATGGTCTTTATATTTTGAATATAAACGAATCTCAAACATATAACATGACAAACAAAAGGCTCAAACTAAGTAAATGAGATGAGACTTAGTTGTGGCATTGTCGTCTCGGACACATTAACAAGACTCGTATATCCACTCTTTCAGAATGGTCCATTACTTATGCCAGTTGTAATGAATGGGTTTACACAATGATATATCCAAGTTTTATGCAGCACATGCAAGATAATTCAAATAAACACACGAATTTGCATACCCATAAACATTAGTAGAAACAATGGAAGCATATTACATTAAAGAGTACAAGATGCGGAAATGAAAATAATATATAATCAAAGTCAGAAAAGCGTCAATGAATAAATAGCAAATAAAAGGAGGTTAATCAGGCTTATGCGAGTATTTCCGAGTGGTACGTGGAGTTGTATCCCAAGTACAGACCGCACTATCGTCCATTCGGATTCGGATACGGAATTTAGGTCTGGTTTTCCATCTGATATACCGTAAGGGATAACACACAAAATCATTAACATAATGTAAACATACATGAATTTAAACAAAACAAAAACAAAAGTAAAGGCAGAGCATTAAAATTACAATAAAAGTGAATAAATAAATTAAAAGATAAATAACGTTGAATATAAATGCGAAATAAAATAACGATGGAATAAAAATAAATAAAACTGAATATAAATGTGAAATAAAATAACGATGAAATAAATAACGACATAAAATGCAAATAATAAAATAACGATAAATAAAAAGGATAACCAACAAAATAAATATGAAATAAAGAAAAGTGTGACCAAAGAATTTGGCCGTTTTTAATGTAGGACCTCGCATACGCGGTTGGATGTATTTCACGTCCAACCGGGCATGCCGCGTCCGGAACGACAAAATAAAATATAATAAAGGGTGCCCTCAGGTCTTACCTTTTCAGTCAATTATCATAAGTGCGTTATGCCGTTGTCAGAAGGATAGAGGCTGGTTCACTGTTTCCACTCGTTGTTTCGTTGTTTTATGCTGCAGTTTTTCGGTGATTGGGCCGCTATTTTAATCACTATTTTTCGGTGATTGTAGGGGCTGTTTTGGGCGATGTTTTCTTCAATGTTTTGGCTTTTTTTGGACTGTTTAATCGATCAAGGACTGTTTCGATGAAGGGTTGAATGTTGTTCGGTTCGGTCAGACTGTTTATTTATTTTATTGTTGTGTCGCTTAGGGTGTTGCTTTGGTCGTGGTTTAGTGTGTGTGTGTGTGTTCGGTCAGTGTGTGTCTGTTGGTTGTGTGTGTTGCCGTGTCAGATAGTTTGTTGGTGATGAGAGAGTTGGCTGTGTTGAAGTGTAAGTGAGTGTTTCGTGTGAGTGGTGTGTGTTTTGTAGTTAGTGGGTTGTGTGTGTGTGTTGTCAAGTTAAGAGAATAACCGAGTGTCTTTGGCAGTGCAGTTCGTGAGTAGTGTTTTGTTTTGTTTATTTGCGTTTGGTCGGTTTGTGTTTACCATGTGTGTGAGGGAAGTTTGTGAATGTTTTGGACGTTTGTGTGTTGACCGTGGGGATTTGTTCGTGTGTCTCTTTGTGGCTTTGGTAAATGCGGTAGTTTGTGGCTTAGGGTTTGTTGTTTATGATTTGTGAAGGGCAGGCTTTGTGTGTTGGCTGTGGGAGAGGGAGATGTGTGTGAAAGCTTTGTGTTGCCGTGTGTAAGTCATTTGTCGTGTTTATCTGTTGATGGCGTGATGCAGGGTTGCGAGAGAGAGATTAGGGTTATTTTTTGTGAGAGAGGGGAGAGAGACCGAGAAAGGGTTGAGAGAGATAATGCGCGTGAGTGTATTAGGGTTTGTGTTTTTGTTTTCTGCTTCTGCCAATAGTGTCCATGGAAGAAGGCTGTGAGTTGTGTCAGAACTTTTAGGGTTTGTTTGTGATTATTGGCGTGGATGGTCTTTGTGTAGTGGAGGCTGCTTTGTGGTTTGTGAATGGCCGAGGGAGATGGAAGAGAGAGGAGTGGAGCTTGGAGAAGGCTAGAGTTTTATTATTTTGGAGAGGGCTTAGGCGTGTGGGCCTTGTGAATTCATGGGCTTTGGATGGATTGTGTGGATAAATTGGGTTTCATGGGTTGCGGGGGTTTTGGGCCAGGGCTAATATTTAAAACATAAATCGACCAAGCGAACCCGAGGCTAAACTAGTGAGTTTAATTTTGACAAGGTGTTAATTTTGGAATTTTTCCTTCAGACATTTGTTTCCCGTGACTTCCGCGACTTATCAGGTAGTGCCTCCATAAGAGGCTCATCATTGGGCTTTATGAAAAAATGTAGTGTCTACAGTCGCCCCCACTTTGATTGGGCTTCTGCAATGTGTGACAGTGACTACCCTATCAAAGTTATGCATGCATTTTTTCTTACCTGGTTCGTTGGCTATTTTCGGACATACATGTTGTTTCGCTGTTGGTATGAGATGGTTCATTCTCGAACCGTTACTGAGTTGAGATGGTTCATTCCCGAACCGTTCCTAAGTTAATATGGTTCATTCCCGAACCGTTCCTGAATTGAGTTGATGGCAATGCGCTTTGACCCCTAGGTCTTGTTCCTGAACCACCGAGTGGATTTTGTTCCCTAATTGAGTTGAGGGTCTTGTTCCCGAATTGAGTTGAGGGTATTGTTCCAGAATTTAGTTGAGGGTCTTGTTCCCGAATTGAATTTAGGGTCTTGTTCCCGAATTGAGTTGAGGGTTTTTTTCCCGAATTCAGTTGAGGATCTTGTTCCCGAATTGAGTTGAAGGTCTTGTTCCCGAATTGAGTTGAAGGTCTTGTTCCTGAAATGAGTTGATGGTCTTGTTCCCAAATTGAGTTGAGGGTCTTGTTCCCGAATTTGGATGAGGGTCTTGTTCCGGAATGGAGATTAGGGTCTTGTTCCCGAATTGAGTTGAGGGTCTTATTCTTGAATGAGTTGAGGGTCTTGTTCCCGAATTGAGTTGAGGGTTTTGTTTTTGAATTGAGTTGATGGTCTTGTTCCCGAATTGAGTTTAGGATCTTGTTCCCGAATGGAGTTGGGTTGCTCGTCTTTGCCGTTTTTTCATTTTATCTTCAAAAACCTGCGAACACAAAATAAAAATTACGTGTATGTGACGTGTATGCATGGATGTATTTTCTATTTCGATAGGTTAGGCATTCCTTATGCTCTTTGGTGCCCTTTGCCTACAAATGTCGCCCCCTGGACCTACTTTCAATTTCCTTATGTCAATTACATTCTGGTGATTGCTTATTTTTCTTTGGTCCCATGGCTCAAGATCCTGTTATGTCCCTTATTCGCGAGGTGGTAGACTGGTCGCCCCTAGACCTGGTTTAGATTTCTGCTATGCGCTGCTTTCACTAGGTCAAGGTGGACAACGTGATGTGGTATTCTATATCAACATACTATATTACAGGCTATGAAATAGTTATACATATTATTGTCTTCAAAGAATGCCTAGTAATGAGACCAGAGAACCTTCAAAGCACTCAATGCAACTCAAATCTGAGTTTTTGAATAAATGATCTAAGCCAGACTCAAAGTGTGTGTGTGTAAAGGTTCATTTACAGCTTGATTCCCAGAGTAAGCCAACTCAATGATTTCATTTAAAAATTGGGATCGATGGGTCAAACCAACCTAGATATCTCAATCATGCTCTGCAATTGCTTTTCTGTGCTCAATATGGTATGATTTTATCTTCTTTTTTTTTTTATCTTTTTTTTTGTTTTTTTAACACAAATACCATTTAAGGTAGCATTTCTCCTCATGTTGGTCGTAATACTCTCTCATGGGTAGCTTCAAGCTTATTAGTTGTAGGTTGTTTAATTTTTTAATTTTTTTTTGCTTTAGAGACTTTTCTTTTATTTTCAACCATACCACAGATCATAACACAAACAAATCAGGATAGACATCTAAGCATACGGTCATTCATCGACTTGCAATTTCTTCAAATAGTCATATTGCCGACTACTCAGGTTTTTACTGCTATAAACCTATGATTAAGTGCTCACGAGTCTAACCTAGATCAATTACTCAAATCATCCGATAAAAGGGTATCAAGAACTTATCGTTTCTAAGGTTTCACCTCGAAGCAATCAATTTTATCATCGGACTTATGCCAAACTATTAAAAACTACAATTAAACAATTTTTTTTTCATTTTTTTTTATAATTTTTTTTTTCTATTTTTTTTTTACTGAAGGCCCCCAATGGTCTTTCTATTCTTACCGTAAAATTTCTTATTTCTCGGCTTCCTCTTCCTCGATATCCATGTTTACTAAACTCTTCTTAAAAAGTCTTCTTTCTTCTCTAACCCAACGGATATCTATGATGGATTTTAAGACACTGGGTTAACATGATGCATGTATGCATGAGATGCATGTGGTTATCAAAACAACATATATCCTTCCGACCTTATTCCTCCTACACTCGTGGTAAGTCCATTTTATGGCTTATTTTATCTACTAATGTGGGGTACACAAAATCGTTCTCTCCTATGCTACAAGGGTGAACCTTGGCTACCTCAGTCCCTTTCAATAGGTAAAAGACAAAGACCACCCATTTACAATATTGACTAAGCCTTTATATGGATCATGCAGTTGTCTAGAAACAACGAATCGGGCCCTCGATAATCACGGTTGTAGGGATGGACTTGGAGATACCCAAAAGTACACAAATATGTCGTAACAAGGCGTATCCTTCCTAGATGAAAACCAGTACGAATTGTTGGGAAGCGGCAGTGAGTGCGCATCGGAAAATTGAAATTATTATGCCGCTTTCCATTTGCCCAAGACCCATTTGTTTTGATTATTCTACAAGCCTAGGCATGTTACTATATATTTTAAGAAAAAAAACTCATAAAACATGCAAAGAACATAAACCTAAACATGCTAACTATCAAAAGAAATCTAATTAAAATAAAGAAAAAAGAAGACTTACTTGAACCGTAGACTCCTCCAGTCCTCCCTCCAATCTACAAGCTTTTCTCGAACTCAGCAAGCTCTTCCACGTTCCAAAGAGCCACCCAAGTGTGTGGCCTCCAAAGATGCACACACCAAAGCGAAAACTCAACGGCAAGACTACGCCTTGACTGCACGGGTATTTTGCCATTGGTGCTAGCCTAGGCAAATACCTCCAAACTTTTAACTCGAGGTTCCTCTAGTCAATTAGACTTAAGGATCCTCAAAATCAGTGGCTTACTTTTAAACTTTAGAGTTGCTCACTTATATAAACCCAAGATATGAAAGGTTTGGTGCAAAAATTTGTGAAGAATTCTTTGGGTTTATATAGTGCTCCAAAGACAACAAAATTAATTAAGAATCCGATTTGGGTTAAAAAAACAATTTAATCTTAGCCATTGGATCTTAATTTAGTGGTTTAATGAGATTATAAAACCCTAATAAGAGTTTGGGCCGAATTGAAATTCAAAACAAATAAATAAATAAATAAATTTTTTTTTACTATTCACGCATTACTATTCACGTGAATAGTAATTTTTTTTTTTATCTATTTATTTCAATTCCCAAAGTGCCCCTATCTTCATTCACCAATCCCTAAGCCACTATGGAACCTCATAAATGATCTGTTCAATAATTAAACACATTGAACGATTTATGACCAATTCCTACAAGCAATCATATACGCTGTTAAATATGTACTGTGCACTGTTAACCATTGATTTCGACTTTGTTGTGTGTGACCTTTTGGGTTCCCCTCAACTTGGACATGAAATGAATCGTGATAATTTAATCGAACATAAATTATCCTCCGATCAGATGGTCGTTCGATTTCAATGACCAATGTTGACATCTAGCAACATGCCAATGCCCCCAAATGAGAAGGAAATATATATATACCCATTATGTATGCGATTTACATATGATACGGTCCATCGCCTCACTGTATCCCCACCTATTGACCTAGGGTACGGAAAGTGTCTACCTATATGGTCAAAGGTATGATGTTGATAGTGTCATGAATCGTGCTAACCCAAGAATCTCACATGATTCTTCCGATGTGGCCATAGTCTCAAGCACTGATCACATATATCAACCCGCGAACTGGAATACTACTCTTGTAAAAAATATTATCCGATAGAGTGGCGATTCTCTGTTGTATCTCAACAAACTTCATGTGTTTCAACAAATGACCCAATCATACCCTTATGACCGGATCTTTTGAACCGGGGAAGGAGAATGTCAAAGTTATTTGATCCACACATAAGATTGTAAAGACCTCATGCTAAGGACTAGTCATATAATCGATACTTGAAAGTTCTCACAGACACATAGGATAAACACTTCATATGAATACTTTCGGCGGTCAGTTCGATGGACACGAGAAACTCATGCATCCATGTGATACATCAAATGGACAGATCTCAGCTAGTAGCTTATAAGATCAGCTACCCCACTTAAGGGCAGATCATATCATCATGCTAGTCTCTCCGCTTTGTGAACGCCCAGATTATTCACAAAACTATGACTAGGAACATTTAAAAGTAATGATTCTCATAAGGCGTGGAAGCCATCGTCTTATTACTCCAATGGCTTTATTACAGTGTTGATGATTCATATAAGTTATGTAAGACACATAT
Organism: Zanthoxylum bungeanum; assembly: GCA_019454045.1. Taxonomy (NCBI): domain Eukaryota; kingdom Viridiplantae; phylum Streptophyta; class Magnoliopsida; order Sapindales; family Rutaceae; genus Zanthoxylum; species Zanthoxylum bungeanum. Next base: position 147,862 of record SKCR01039718.1, read on the forward strand.
AATAAAGATTGTCATTTTATTAATTAATGAAAATATTACAAATACATGTACATGTACCCATCCATAAGTTGGGTATAGGGCATATCCCTAACAATCTCCCACTTGCACTATAGCCAACTAGTATGAATCTAGACACCATGCTCTCGGGTGTGCCTATCATGCTTTTGTTGAGTCAGCCCTTTAGTCAGAGAATCTGTAAGATTATCTTATGTGGGTATTTTCTCTATAATAACTTCTTTTCTCTCAACAATCTCCCTAATGAGATGAAATCGCCTGAGCACATGCTTGGATTTCTAGTGGAACCTTGGTTATTTTGATTGAGCAATGGCGCCCGTGTTGTCATAGTACATTGTGATGCCATTCCTTATCGCAGGAAGCACTTCCAGCTCCGTGATGAACTTCTTTATCCAGACTGATTCTTTAGCTGCCTCAGATGCTCGAATATACTCGGCTTCAATGGTGTAGTCCGCTGTAGTTGACTGCTTTGAGCTTTTCCAACTGACAGCTGACCGGTGCTTACACACACGCGTATAACGCAAACGCACGTATCGTTCAAGTAGTATAAAAAGTATCGATCCCACGAGGACTTAATACATAATCTATTAATTTTATGAGGTCAAATGATTACTAGTATCTAACATGTTGATTGATTGATTTGAAATGGTGATGATTTTAAATTTAAAAACAAGTAAATAAAATTCCACGAAAGTGGGTTTAAGAAAATTCAATATTAGGAAACTATCTATGGTTGTGAATCTTTCTAATATCTTTTAAAAGATGAAGTGGTTATTTCATGTTTATATAATATATCGGTTTACTAACATAGAACACTAAATTAGGAGAAAGCCTATGTCGATAGTCAGACGCAAATACCCAGTATAACCTAATTGAACCATATGTCTATGTCAACCAAATTACGTGGATTCATTAAGTTTAAGTTCCAATTATGGCTACCCCCGCCCGAAAGGTATATGTCTATCCTGTAAGGAAATCTATTAAAGGGTTATCTATCCTCAAGGAAAACCGTGGGCTATTAAGTATAAGGCTGAAACCTAAAATTCATTTGTCACGTTTATTTTAGATTTACCATATCAATCTTATTAGTGGCCAATTAACAAGACACATTAAGCTTAAGACTTATAAGTAAACCTTTAAATTACCCAAACTATAAAATAACCCCATATAAACTGGTGATATTGGATTTCATCACAACCCCAGATATCTGGCTTAGTTAGGACACATATTTACGGGTAGTAAGAATTTAAATAAAATAAAAGACATAAAGCAAAATGCTGAAAAGTAAATTGCTGAAAAAAAATGACGGAAAGTAAATGCTGAAATTAAATACTGAAAATTAAATGCTGAAAAGTAAATGCTGAAAGTAAATTACTGAAAAGTAAATTGCTGAAAGTAAATTGCTGAAAGTAAATTGCTGAAAAGTAAATGCTGAAAGTAAATTGCTAAAAAGTAAATGCTGAAAGTAAATTGCTGAAAAGTAAATGCTGAAAGTAAATTGCTGAAAAGTAAATAAAGTAAAAGTTTAATAAAAGAAAATGCTGAGGTAAAAGGATCCACTTTTATTACTTCTATTTTAGATATCTCCCTTAATATAATATATTAACTTTGCATGATAATTACCAACCAGCCATATAGGCGGTATCCAGATTAAGTCAAATTAATAATTAATTACCAAACGACCAATCAGGCAGTATCCAGTTTAGTCAGGTTAAAACCAATTTAAATAATTACTAACCAACCAATACGGCGGTATCCTCGTTAAGTCAGGTTTTAACTAGTTTATATATTATAATTAAGGGAGATTAATCTAAATATTAGTAATAAAAGTTTTACCTTTTACCCCAGCAAAGGGGAGTTACCTTCTCATTACTGAAAATTAAAGAAAGAAAAGTACTGTGCGTAAAAGTAAATTTCGTAAAGTAAAAACTGAAAAGTAAAGAAAAGAAAGTACGAAAGCAGAAATTAATTACTGAAAGCTGTAAATAAACAAATAAGATACAATCTTCTAAGTATTCTTAAGGAATTCCTTAGAAGAAAGAATGAATTTACAAATGAAATTGCTTGGTATTTATAGGTAAAATTTTGCCTCCATCAAATCATCCACGAAATCCATTATTAATTGCTCCACTAATTACTCCACCAAATCCATTATTAATTGCTCCACTAATTTCTTATCATGTTTGGCGGTGATTTGATAATTTTTATTATTTATTTAATAATTTATTTTTTGCTTTGAAAATGATTGAAAATGACTTTAATAATTACACACAACACACTTCTGGATGGTTTATGCATTTCGGGTATGAAATCTTCAAATTTAGAAATTATTTTGTCTTTAAAAGTTGTAGATCATTGAGTCTTCTTTAATCTGGAACTTGAATCAGCTCAATTCGATATCGGAGTAAATAGTTATGACCAAAATATGATAGATGCGTAAAATTGGAATTTCAAAAACTGCACTTCGTTAAAATGCCCTTTCAAGTTTCCAATCTCCAAAATTAATATGTCAAGTCCAATTTTTGCTCTTATTTGACCCATATTTCGTCCTAAATGATTTCATTGAGTCCCAATATTATTTTATCTGCAAAATAAACTAAAACACATCAAAACGTTCATCAAACCCGAGAAACTAAACAAAATATTAAGTAAAAGGGGCGGTAAATATTGATATATTTTCTGCTCATCAACAGCACTGCCATTCAAAGTAAACATATATCCTATTTGTGATATGTTGTCATCCCTATCTGTCTGAAAGCTCGCATCACAGTAACCAATGACTTTCATCTCAGAACAATCTCTGTATGTCAAAAACATATCCTTAGTTCTTCTTAGATACCTGAGGATTGTTTTGACAGCTGCCCAGTGTTGCTCACCAGGATTTGCCTAATACATGTTTATTATGCTAAGAGCATAAGAGACATTAGGTCTTGTACATAGCATGGCATACATGATCGATCCTATTGCTGAAGCATAAAAGATCCTACTCATACGCTCTTTATCAGAAGGAGTATGTGGACATTGCTCCTTAGATAATTTGATTCCATGACATGTAGGTAAATTACCTCTTTTGGAATCTTCCATTTTGAATCTTTTCAAAACTTTATATATGTACGTAGATTGAGAAAGTCCTAACAACCTCTTAGATCTATCACGGTAGATCTTAATGCCGAGGATGTAGGCTGCTTCTTCCAAATATTTCATGGAGAAATTCTGAGATAACCATTGCTTGGTGGCTTGCATAATGGGAATATCATTCTCGATGATTAATATGTCATCGACATATAATACAAGAAATACAAGAGCACTCCCACAACTTTTCCTGTAAACACAAGGCTCGTCTACATTTTTGAGGAAGTCAAATTCTTTGACTGTCTCATCAAATCGTATATTCCAACTTTTGGAGGCTTGCTTGTGTCCATAAATAGATCGTTTAAGTTTGCATACTTTATTATGATCATCCTTAGATGTAAACCCCTTCTGGTTGTGTCATATAGACTTCCTCTACGAGGTTCCCATTAAGGAAAGGTTTTTTGACATCCATCTGCCAAATCTCATAATCAAAGTGTGCAGCAAGTGCCAGTAAAATTCGAATGGACTTTATCATTGCAACAAGCGATAAGGTTTCCTCATAGTCAATTCATTGGATTTGGCTATAACCTTTCACCACCAACCTAGCCTTATAGGTTTGAATGTTGCCTTCTGCATCAGTTTTAAGCTTGTATATCCACTTGCAGCCTATGGGTTTTATCCCTTCAGGTGCATCTACCAAGTCCCAGATTTGATTATGATACATATAGTCTATTTCAGATTTCATGGCCTCAAGCCACTTGACTGAATCAATGTCACGCATCACTTCGTCATAACTTGTGGGATCGTCATTATCAATGACCTGATCATATTCCTCATCAATATGGAAACCATATCTTTCAGGCTCATGTCTTTCCCTACCAGACCTTCTAAGTTCATAACCTTGTGGTTGTTCCGTCGCTACCCTTTTGAGGGGCCTGGGGTTTAGTTCTATGTTAGTTTGTTCTTCTCGTACCTCATCGAGGTCAAGTCTACTCCCACTATATTTCTTGAGAATGAATTCATTCTCTAGAAATTTAGCATTTCGTGAGACAAATCATTCGGGACGTAGAACACGTATGCTATTGAGTTCAATACATATCCTACAAACTTACATTTAACTTCCTATCATCCAATTTGTTAATTTATGTGAGCTTAACATATGCGTCACATCCCCAAACTCTTAGATAACTAAGACTATGACGTTTCCCAGAGCATAACTCATATGGTGTTTGATAACAGTTTTGGAAGGAACTTGGTTTTGTAGTAGTGTTGCAGTTTCTAAAGCAAGACCCCAAAATGAAAGAGGTAGATTCGTGTCTGGCATCATTGATCGGACCATATCTAAAAATGTCTGATTTCTCCTTTCGGATACCCCATTATGCTGTAGAGTTCCTGGAGGAGTCCACTGGGAAACAATTCCATTTTCTCTCATGTAATCTTGAAATTCATTGCTTAAGTATTCACCACCTCGGTCAAACCTTAGTGACTTAATACTTTTATTAAGCTAGTTTTCTACTTCTGCCTTGAAGACTTTGAATTTCTCAAAGGCTTCAGATTTGTACCGCATAAGGTACACATACCCATATCGCGAATGATCATCGATAAGGGTAATAAAGTAGGAGAATCGACCTCTAGCGGTGATTGACATTGGTCCGCATACATGAGAGTGTATGAGTTCTAATGTCTTCGCTACACGCTGTCATTTACCTTTGAAGGGTAATTTGGTAATTTTACCAAGTAAACAAGACTCACAAGTTCCATAAGGTTTATATTTGAAGGGTCTGAAATACCCATCCTTATGTAGCTTTGTTAATCTTGTTTCATTGATATGACCTAAGCGACTGTGCCATACAAGTGATTCATTGAGATTATTCGAGTTAACGTTGTAGAGGTTGAACATTTTTGTTTGTTTGTAAGACATATATACCATTATTCAAAATACCATCTCCATATTTTATTTCATTGAAATAAAAAGAACATTCATTACAACTTATTAGGCTTCAAAAGTCTTAATTACATAAAGAAGAAATTGAAATGATGTTTTTTTACTAGAGAATGTACATAAACACAATCTTGTAAGTCTAAAACTAAACCATTCGGCCAAACTAATGAATAAGTCCCCACGCACAATGCAGCCAGTTTTGCTCCATTACCCATGCGTAAGTCAACCTCCCCATGACGGAGTCTCTAACTGTTTCTCAGGCTCTGTACATTGTTACACAAGTGAGTCCCACAACCGATGTCAAACACCCTAGTATGAGGTTTAGAGTTTTGAGAATATAGTTCAATCATATACAATATACCTGAAGCATTGGGCTTCTTGGCCTTTTGGGCTTCCCTAGATTCCTTGGCTTTCAAGGATCTCTTGTCTTTCTTCCAATGACCTTTCTTTCCACAAAATAAACATTTCACATTTCCATTTTTCTTCTCCACCTTACCAATGGGCTTTAGGTGATCTGGAACCTTGGCCTTGACCTTATTTTTCTTTGGGCCTCGTGGCTTCAGGTCCGTACCCGTAAGCATGACGGACGTTTTAAGCTCCGATTTCAAGTCCTTCTCTGCTTGTTTTATCAGATTGTGCAATTCTACTAAAGTAGCTTCTTTATCAGACAGATGAATCTGCATAATAAAGTTAGAGAATTCTTTTGGTAAGGATTGAAGAATTAGATCGTGACATATCTCATGATCCATGATGAACCCGAGGTTGGCCAATTTTCAATGTGGCAATCATCTTAAGCACATGTCCACTAACAGATCCTTCCTTGTACCTTGTTTGGAATAAGGCACATGAACTTGGAATTTCACGGTTATGAACGGAAGTTGCATAAAACTCCTTCAAATGAAAGATGATGGTTTGAGCATCCATAACTTCGTGAGCTTTCTGAAGTTCGTCCAACATAGAGCCAAGCATTATGCAAACTACTTGCTCATCATCATCAACATGTTTCATCCAAGCATCGAAAGTATTTTGGTCAGCATCTTCTGTGGGTTCAGGGGGAAATAGTCTTTCAAGAACATAGAAAATATTTTCTTATCGTAAGCAATTTTAAGATTCTAAACCAGTCATTGTAGTTGTCCCATTTGAGCTTATGCTCATCAATGATGAACAAAGTGATACTCTGTTTGCCATTTGAATGTTTGGGAAATATTTTAACCCACCTATTAAGAGAGAATGTTAAAATTAGGAATATTTTTTTCATTAATGTCTCATAATGACATGGGCTTTTAATATTATGAATTTGCTCCCACTCAATTGTTTTAAAATTTTAAGCAAATTGTATCAACCCTAATATGATTGATTTCTTATGGGCAAAGATCCCATTATCATCATTTCATAACTCCGACTAGGGCCGGTCGTTATAAAATACGATAATTAGGTAGGTTCCCAACCAATTTATGATATAAATAACAATTCCTTGATCATTGGGTTGGGAAATCAAACATGCCATAGCTTTGTTGGACAACTATGACCCATAGCATCACTATTTCTACATATCATGGTGTTGTTGTACAAATTAACTATGTGACAAAGGAAATTGCCCTTTTATCATTTGTAATTGGATTACTTAGATGTATAAATGATAGACTGTCCATATGATTAGTTCCGGATTGAGATGATATGAGACAATATCAATCCACGAAGGTTTAATCCTTAAATATCCCTAGTCAGAGTATTATCCAGATTGGACATCGATAATGCGTAAAAGACTAGTATTACACTTGTGCGCGTTTTGGGAGCATAACAGCATATCTCTCATATATTTGGGTATATGATACTAATGCAAGTGTAATTGGAGGTTGTGTTTACCGATGGTACGGAAACAGCTTCGCTCTGGATAGACCCCTCGAAATGCCATTGGTAATATGACTATGTGTCTATGGAAGTCCGAATCAGGGTAGTGTATTGGTCTTAAACTAAGACTTGCACCGCTAATACTTGCGACAATCAATATACTTTGGTTTTGGTCGTCCAGGGTTTAATAGGTTATGTGTACGCCTCTTATGGGTATATTGAGAATCATAGAGTATTGGGTGTGATGTCAAGATGGAAGTATCACTGCAGTCATAGTGGAGATGATGATCACGTATGATACGGAACTCATGCTCTTATATGTTGCAGCTATCAGGATATTATGACTAGGTCATGTTTATCCGATTATAGAGACTAGTTACCAGAGATTCGATATGTGCTTCGTATGGGGCAGACATAATTCCAGCCCCAGGCCTTGCAAGTGACATCAGATGCTGGATCGTAATACGTAATACTACGTATACTACGCCTGATATATATTATATATTCCTTTAAGAATATTTATGGAGAATTGGGTAGGCACGGTTCTTTGCTGGAAGCCAACCATGTCTTGTAAATCGGTAAAAATGTAGTACTAGGTACGTACGTGTTCGGATAGTCCGACGACCGGATTACTGCCAACATATCCGGGATCTCATGGGTCGCTTCCCAAAGATTCATCGATGACGTATGACTCGCACTTTATTAATCTGGGATTAATTATAAGAGAGAGAAAATTAATCTGGGATTAATTACGGAGATAGTTTGTCTTGGATAAAATATAATTTAAAGAGAGAGAACGATTAATTGAAATTAATCGATAAAATAACATATTCGATATATTATACGAAATTAGATTTCGACGTGGAATTGAAATTAGATTTTAATTCTGTGTATTCTCTTTTCACTTATTCCCCTCAATGTAAATGAGGTTTCTTTAGAAGTGTTATGTAATCGGGTAGAAGTAATACTTGTGCTAGCGAGAGAGAGGAAATGGAGAGATTTGTTCTAGGGAAAATGTGTTAAATATCCATCCACATATCATTATTATTTCTTTTATACGCGCCTTATTATGCTTTTAGAATGCATGCTTAAGGGTGTATGATGATGAGACCTTAACAAAGATAATAAATTGGTTTCCTATTTACGCGAAAAACCCTCACTACATATTAAGTGTTTTTCCTTCCATTGAGTGATTCTTACTCAAGATCCAAGATTGGCACTGGTTTGTTGGCCAAAGTCAAGACCTTTGTCCGTCACGGATGTGTTTGTATCATGAAGGCTTTGTTCCATATCGGTGGCTTGTCCAAGTTGTGATTTGTTGGCCAATGTCAAGATCACTTCTTGTCCATCGACATCGATTACAAAGCTTTCCAAGGTCAATGGGTTCGCTTAACTGGGATCATTAAGTTTGTTGTGCCAAAGAAAATGCTTAATTGATTCAGATGAAAACGTTTAGGGAATATATTGGATATATTGGCATATATAAGATATATGTTTCGGACTTGGATGTCCACCTACTAGATCTAGGAATTGGATGGGATCCAATTGATCTTAGAGATATACCTAGTTAATTATCATACAATTTGTTGGCCAAAGTCAAGATTGTGTGTTATTTAACGGGATCCTAGCCCACTAGGAAACAAGGTTTCCCGAGTACTCCACAGAGGGTTAGAGGCTCGCCGAAAAATAGTGGGAGGAAAGTATTAAATTTGCAATATTCGTTTAGTTACTTGCCAATACGCGCTCTTTCCAATTTTTCGTCAAATAAATTAATATATTAATTGGAATAATATTTAATCGTTGTTTTAATTAAACAGTTGGACTGAATTCAAACTATTTCAATTATAGTTGATTATATAATTGGATTATAGTAATCAATATATTTGAATTTAACTAATTAAATTATAGTTGATTATATAGTTAGACTATAGTAATAATTATAATCATTAGTACTTGAGATCGTTGATTTGATAGTTAGACTATTGGAATCAAGATATATGAAAAATTAGCGTTTAGAACATAATCATGGGCGAACATTTTAAACGGCTTTAATTTTCAGATTGGGAATAAAATCTCAGGATGGTCCTATAGGCACTGCATTTTGTATATAAGTCCCTAGATGAGTCTCATTTGGAGACACTACCTTTAAGACACGGAAGTCGCGAGAAACGGACGTCGGAAGGGGAAATTCAGAATAAGCATGTCATCAGATTCATTTCACAAGTTCACTGTTTTCGTTCGTGCTGCGTTCGTTACCACGTTCGAACGTCAAGCAGATTGCAGGCGTTCGTGTAGCGTTCGAATCAGCGTTCGAACGGTGTCGATATTTCTGGTTTTGCTGCTACCCTCACACCCAAGCCCAATTAACCCACCAAAGCCCATAAAACACATCCAAATTAATAAAATACATATTTAACACATGGGAATTAAATAAAATCTAAAAATAATATACCAAATTAAATAAAACATTAAATAAAATCATGCCTAATTAAAATCAATCAACAAAATATTATTCCTAATTAAAAAATATTGTATTCCTAACTTAACAAATATTATGCCTAAACAACACAAATTAAATATATTGACTTCCTAAATTGAACTAATTTTGTCCCCTTAATTCTTAGGATTTCCTTGTTTGACACTAAATCAAATCCCCCTTAAATGCCAAATCCCCTTCCTTGTGAAGCAAGGAGTAGCCCTACCCCCTTTGCCTAAAAAAAACAACCTCTCCCAACCCTTGCATCCTCTCACTCACACGCATACAACAAGAAAAAAGCCTCTTGATTCACGCATACAGCAAGCAAATATTTTTCCTCTAATCCTACACCTTAGCCGAAAATCACAGCCCCATAAACCCCTCCATTGCCGAAAACATTACAACTGAAACACCACCAAAACAGCCCCCTTTACAGCAGCACACATCACCAAAAAATAGCCCATATACAGCAGCCCCTAAATCACCTAAAACATTGACTAAAAAACTACATTTTTAATCCCTAAACTAATAACTAAAAGCTGCACTTAAAGCCTTTAAAAACACCCAAAACAATAGCCTAAAACACCAAAAACAGTGACCAAGATACAGCAGAAGAAGTACAACAGTAAAATAGCAGCGAAACGGAGTAAAAACAGTAGCTTGAGTAGCGAAAACAGCGAGGAAAAATGCAAACCAGCCGAAACCAGAAGAGTTGCGGAGTGATGATAGCCCTTTCGACGCGGTGATGGCGTGGGGACCGTGAAACGCCGAAGTCCTACAGTCGACAGAAAAGGTTAGACCTGAGGGAACTTTTCACATCCATTTTTATTCATATTTTGACCATTTATTGAATCTTATTTGCATGATTATTGTGAAGTGATGCATGTTGTGGCCCTGAATAGATAGAAAATGCATGAATTGTTAAAATGATGTATGTTGTGGCCCTTGAATAAAATGAAAAATATGTCGCCTCTCGTGGGTATATATAGGATGGAAAACCGGACATAAATTTCATAGCCAATTCCGAATGGACGGTAGTATGATCTGTACTCGGGATACAACTCCACGTACCACTTGAGTCAACGGCGCATATTCGTTTTATGTTGTTTTGATTTGTTTATATTCGTTACTTGATTTCTGCATGTTATTTGTTTATGTAATGATGAGATAAAGCGCATGAGCTTAGTAAGTGCGATTAAAGGTCCTCTATTTTGAGAGGTTAAAATCCTTTATCACGATGCTTTGCCGCACCAGATGATGTATATTCGGTTGAATACGAGATATGTTCAATCGGGTATACGAAGTCTAATATCATTGTCTTTACTTTTTATATACGTCCTGTGTTGTTTGCGCATGAGCTTAGTAAGTGCGATTAATGGTCCTTTATTTTGAGAGGTTGAAATCCTTTACCACGATGCTTTGCCGCACCGGATGATGTGTAGTCGGTTGGATGAAAGATGTGTTCAATCGGGTGTACGAAGTCTGACATCATTGTCTTTATTTTTATATGCATTATGATGTGATGCGTAAGGGATTAGTAAGTTGGATTAAAGGTCCTCCATTTCGAGGGGTTAAATAAACTTTACCATAATACTTCGCCGCGCCCTCTATTTCGTTATTCGCTTTTCTTTGTATGTCATCTTCTTGCATAATCATGCATCATGTTGCATTGCACATGTGCTTAGTAAGTCAGATTAAAGGTCCTCCGTCTCGAGGAGTTAAAGATCATTTACCACGATGCTTTACCGCGCCTTGTAGCCCGTTATTATTTATTAGGTGTCATTTATTCATCCAGTCATGTATGTGTCATGTTGTTTATTGCATTTTGGAGGTCAGTGATGTAACCCGATTGAACGCATTTCAGAACGCCACACGAACGCATGTTTTCTGTCTGCTCCCGTTCGAACGCGTTATCAAATGCTATACAAACATGAACCTTCTGTTTACCATTCGAATGCGTTTACGAACGCTACTCGAACGTGCATGAATTTGTTTCATCAGGTCTGGTCATGTTCGAACGCGTTATCAAATGCCACACGAATGAGAACCTTTTTTTACCGTTTGAACGCGTTTTCGAACGCTACACGAACGAGCATACACTGAACTGAGTCATTTTCATCACATGTCATGCATAATTGTTTCTTAGGTGATTTCTCTTGTATCATGTAATCAATCATACTCTTTGAATTCCTGCATTTGTTTATTTGATGTGTTTATGAGATGGTATTCAAGAATGATTAGGCCGTTAGTATGCTACATGGTTCTTAAGCATGATTTAGCCCATTTAGTTGTTCATTTTCAAAGCATGATTAGTCCTTCATTTTACGTTTGGAATTTGCATTATGTTTAGGTTGTTCTTTGTTTTCCGCATTATATGATCGAAACATGTTCATGAGATTGCCGTGTGCTATTGCATGTTTGCCGTTATGATGATTACTTTCATGCATGTGAACTAAAAAGTAGAAAACTCCTTGGAAATAAATGTTGATTAGGCTTGGTTAAATTATTGCACAAATCATTTATTACAAGTGGCATAAGTAAGGGACCATACCGAACCCAACGGTTTGAGGTCTTCCCTTGCGAGGGGTGAGTGCGGCCTTAAATCTTTGTCCCAGTTCACACCGGGTGGCGACTCCATTATTCTTCAGTTTAGTCCCCCGCAGGCTACTCCGTACTCCCAACCGGGCCGCGAGCCGGTAACAGCATGCGTCGCCCAGTTTCTATGTCCCACAGTCTGGCGACTCCACTGAGGATAGAGAATCGGCCCCGAAATAATGTCTTGTAATATTATGATTTGTGCTTTAATTAACCGTGTCTACTATGGGTTAAAAAGGTTTAATCAAAGGAACTTTTGAGGCTAGGTAATGGTTTGGTGTCTTCCCTCATACATTACCTTTATATAAGGAAAAGCTGTCAAGACACCTAGATAATCATTTACTTGTAGCCTATTGTGATGGACTAATTTGGAAGACTCGTTGTTTATTCATGTCACCAAGCGATAAGAGCCTAAGAGGCTAGGGTACTCAAGAGAGCCTCGCTCCACCCTCCATCTGGGGAATCTATAATGGTAAATCCATTTGACAGTCAGTCACACACTATAACTCGTTGGCACGTACTGTAAAGTATAAAAAAGGTACGCTCACTTGGTCGCTCGAACCCTTGAGCGGGGAGACCTAGTTGTGGGCAATCTTTCGCCAGCGAGAGTCTTTGTCTACACTCTCGTAAGCCCACACGTAGACCGTGGTTGTATGGCCTATATCAACTATTTCCTTGTGCTTGTGGACCATCCTCATTTGGATGCAGTTGGACTTGTTGTCAGAAATGCGAACTTGTTGGGCCATTTAAACTGACAATTAGGCCAAAAGCTTCTGAAATGTTGATGGGCCACTCTATAGAAACTATCTTTGTATGCTTGTGTTTGGGAACATTGTTGTTTGGATATATGCGGACCTTTTGTCATGAGGTATGGGCTTGTTGGGCCATTTCAACTGGGACAAGAACGTATCTTATGACGATTGGGCCAAAAGCTTCTAAAACGCCAATGGGCCATTATATGTTTGTGTTTAGGAACATTATCATTTGGATACGGTTGGACTTCTTGCCATAAGATGTGAACTTGTTGGGCCATTTAAACTACAACACCCTCTATGTCGCAAAAAGACATCATAGATTCCCGTTGGGTTAGGGAAGAGGGAAGACTCACTGAAAGACCGGTAACAGATATGTGTACATCCGATAATGAGGTATCCCGGATAGATCAGTTGGAAAACGATCTCGCCAAAATTACTGAACAGTTACAAGCGTTGACTACTGTTGTGGCTGGTATGGATGTACCCCGTGCTGGGGGAGTTCTGAGAATGTGAGGCGCGAGGAGCCTCCAAATGGGTTGGGGGATGATATCTCGCTTTTGATGACAACATGGAAGAGTATGAAACAGGCAGAGTGATTGGGTCTCAGGCAGAATTTCAGAAGCTTCGGGATCAGGTTGAAACGGTTACCCGCAAAATGAAGGGTAAACATGAAGAGTTGTTAGATTATGAGGCAATGACCTTCGAATAACAGTTGCCAGCTCAGTTCAAGATGCCGGATATGGCTAAGTTCAACGGGAATGGGGATCTGATGGTTCATCTCCGTCAGTATGTATCAGTTATGAGTTCTGTGGGTTTGACAAAGTGACAGGTGCAGAAGATATTTGGAATGTCACTCGAGGGGGCACATGTGGTAAGGTATCACAGCCTTGAGAAGAAATTAAGGGAAGATTGGAGGGAATTGGCTGATGCATTCCTGAAACAGTATGTCACAGACTTGGAGATAGATATGTCACTCCGTGATCTGGAGAACACCCGGCAGAAACCAGAAGAGAGTTTCAAGGAGTATGTAGACCGTTGGAGAAGCCAGCTCTTAAGATGTAGACCAGGCCCTCAGAAAAGGACCAGATAAAAATGATTATCAAGGGCACCAAGCCCTCCATCTATGGGAAGCTAAGGAGGATGACCTCTATGATTACTGATTTTCGACAGTTGAGGGAAATTATCATGGATATTGAGGAAGAAGAGGCCGAGAATAGAAAATTCTATGGTCTGAACAGGAGGCCCATTGGGGGAACATCGGGAACAAAGCCTGTTTCTGCTGAGATTGCCACTATCTGAAACCGGAGATTCTCCAACTTGGGTAGACCCATGTCCATGGTATTGGAGAAATTGAAGAGACAATGACTTCTGAAACCCCTATAAACCAAACCACTCCCAAACCATCCACCACCACATCTCATCCTAAACCAATATTGCCAATTCCACCAACATAAAGGCCATGATACCGACAACTGTGATCGACTCCGCCATAAAATCCAGGACCTTATAGACTCCAAAAAGATATCCGACCCTGAAACAGAACGCCCCAACACACACCAGAACCCTTTACCAAATTACCACTTTATCCCCCTACCGACCTATATGATAAACTCTGGCCTACCCGAAAGCCTTGTCCTCAAATCCTTTGACCACCAAGCCTATTTCCTTGGAATTTGGGAAAGTAACAGTGAAGATGAGACAGAATGTTAGCATAATTTCTGGGAAGACTTCTCCAGTAGTGATGAAGAAGAAGTAAGGGGGATGACCCGTAGTGAGCGTTTCTATAATGACATGACTGAGAAGGGTAAAAGAGAGTGTTATCAGAGGAGGGTAGAGAAGTGGCTGAGAATATCGAAAATGCCGATGGAGATGTAGTGTTGCAACAGTTGAGAAAAACCCGAGCACAAGTGAGTATCTGGGATTTATTGTGTGCATCTCAAGAGCACAGGCGGGCCATGGTTGAGGCCTTAAGCAAGATAGTGGTGACGGAGGATGCCAACCCCGCAATGTTTGTTGGGTCAGTGCAAAAGGAGGCTTTGCAGGCAATCACTTTTTCTGAGGAAGAACTCCCAGCTGAAGGGGAGAAATCATAATAGACCTTTGTATCAGAGCTGAAGTAAGGGGTAAAAGGACCTCTTGTTTGATGGTGGATGACGGCTCATCCATTAATGTGTGCCCGTTGAAGATTTTGGCCAAGTTGGGTATGAAAACAACTGATCTGGATCCCTTTAGTATGACTATCAAGGCTTATGATGACAGTAAGCGAGGAGTTGAGGGTACATATGTAGCAGCGGTCAAGGTTGGTCCTATTGATGACGACGTTCAGTTCACAGTGCTGGACATCCCAGTCACTTTTGCCTTATTGTTGGGAAGAACTTGGTTTCATAAGCTTGGGGGCGTGCCTTCCACTTTGCATCAGATGATTAAGTTCCCGTATGATGGAGGGATTGTTACCATCGGAGCTGAGATAGATAATGTTGTGGCTGCCTTGGAGATACAGCCTTTCACAAGGTTTCAGGTGTCAGCAACTTTTGAGGAATGGGTGGATCCTAGGGTGGCTAGGATCATGAAAAAAATGAAGTTTGTGCGGGGTGAGGTTCAAAATTGCCAGATTTCAGAGGACAGACTACTCGGAAGGGTTTGGGATACACATCTGATGAAGAAAAGTCGAAGGTTCAGAAGAAAAGGTCTGAAAGATGGAATGTTTTTTGAAGGCTTCGGGGTATCAAGGGGAGCCCGAACCGGTGGAAGTTAATGGGATTGTGTGGTACCTGGATTTGAGATTTTCCAGGATATGCTGGGTAAGAATCGATGGTGGAAGAGATTTGATGAAGGAAGAGAGAATTAGGAGGAAGAAGAAGAACTGATGAAGTTGGAGAGCTTGACTTTTGAAGAGTATAAAGAGCCTGAGAAGAACCTGATTGCAGAAGAAGAAGTTTCTGTAGATGATGAGGACATTTATCTCCTGATTTATTTGAGTGTACCCGCATTTGTTAGCAATAAAGACAATCAGTTCACTTATTTGCCTGAGTTATTTCCTCTAACTTGCATGACTTGAGTATATTTGATATCAGCTCCCCAAACAAATTCATTTAAACTTGGTACGCTGAGAGTCCTAAGGAAATTCTGATTGCAAGTGAAGTTACCTCCGAGGAGAGGAGAAATTAGAAGAAGTATTGGTCAGATATGCCAAAGTGTTTGCTTGGTCCTATGAGGACATGCCTGGAGTAGACAGAAACATTGCCCAACACACAATACCAACTTATCCGAATATGAAGCCAGTGAAACAAAAACTCCGACGAATGAGACCAGAATGGGTGAGAAAGTCAGAGAGGAAGTTAAGAAACAGATAGATGTGGGGTTCTTGGAAGTAGTAAAGTATCCTGAGTGGTTGGCTAATATTGTGCCAGTGCCGAAGAGAAGAGAGGAAGGTCAGAATGTGTGTGGACTATAGAGATCTTAACAAGGCTTGCCCGAAAGATGACTTTCCTCTACCTCATATAGATGTGGTAGTTGACAGTGCAGCTTTATCTGCCATTTCTTCATTTGCAGATGGGTTTTCAGGGTATAATCAGGTTCTTATGGTTGAGGAAGATAAGCACAAGACTTCCTTTGTTACCGAGTGGGGTACTTATTGTTACATGGCAATGCCGTTTGGGCTCAAAAATGCAGGAGCTACTTATCAGCGAATGGCCACTACCTTATTTCATGACCTGATGCACAAAGAGATTGAAGTGTATGTGGATGACATGATGGTGAAATCAGAAACCAGAATCGGGCATATAGAAGCACTGGAGAGGTTCCTTCAGAGAGTTGACAAGTACAACCTACGGCTGAATCCCAAGATATGTGTGTTTGGGGTAACATCAGGAAAACTGATGGGACATATAGTGGGAATGGTGAGGTAGACTCTGAAAAGATCAAATCAATCACAGAGATGCCATCACCGAAGACTGAGAAAGAAGTGAAAGCCTTCCTTGGGACAATCTAGTACATCAGTCGGTTCATTGCCAAGTTGACATCAGTGTGTGAGCCTATCTTCAAGTTGTTAAGAAAATATCAACCGGTAAAGTGGAATGAGCAGTGTCAAGCAGCCTTCGACAAGATCATAGAGTACTTGGTAAAGCCTCATTTGTTGAAACCTCCGAGATTGGGCAGACCTTTGATATTGTATTTGGCCATAGAATCAGAAGCACTGGGGGCAATATTGGTACAGACAGATGAGACAGGGGTAGAACATGCAGTTTACTATCTGAGTAAGAAGATGCTCCCGTATGAGGCTCGATATCCGGAAGTATAGAAGATTTTTTTGGCAGTAGTATGGGCATCTAGAAAATTATGGCATTACTTCCAATCTTACAAGATCCAGGTAGTGGCAAAGGAGAATCCTTTGAAATATCTGCATTCAGTGCCTTCGCTAGCGGGAAAATTGGGCAGATGGTTAGTGTTGATGACAGAGTTTGACATTGAGTACCTCACTTCTAAAGTGGTCATAGGGCGAGTAGTAGCAGATTTTCTGGCATTGCAACCTGTTGAAGGGGATCAGTATAAGTTTGAATTTCCAGATGAAGAGATCCAAGCAATAATAGTTCAGAGATGGAAAATGTATTTTAACAGAGCAGTGAATTACAAGGGAGCCGGAATTGGGATTGTGATAGTGACCCCCGAATGAGAGACTTTACCTTTGGCCAAAAGGTTGACATTCAGAGTAACAAACAACATGGCTGAGTATGAAGCATGTGCTTTTGGAAGTCTATGGAGATTCTATGTTGGTAGTCTAGCAGATGCGAGGAGAATGAGAATTCAAAGAAAAATGATTGAAACGTTACCTCTTTTACCTCAGAAAGTTGGCACATGTTATCCCCGATGGTAAGTTTCAGCACTTGCCAAAAGAAGAGATTCAGATGGCAGATGCATTGGCTACACTTGCAGTGACTTAGGAAAATCCAGAAAAGTTAGTAATGAGACCGTTGATACTGACAACAGTAAGGAGACCTGTTTATGAGATAGAGAGAATTCTGGAAATAGAGGTTGATGACGGTATACCTTGGTATCATGACATTCAGAGGTATCTAGATCATGGGGAACTCCAGAGGGAGCAGGCAGAAAAGACAGAATAGCCATTCAAAAGTTAGCTTCCCAGTATGTGATTTTGAAAGAGGAACTGTATAAGAGGCAAGCAAACGGTATTCAGTTGAAGTGTTTGAGAAAAGAAGAATCTCAACATGTAATGGAAGAAGTACACGCCGGGGTATGTGGTCCGCACATGAACGGGTTGAATCTGTCCCGCAAGATAGTGAGACAAGGTTTTTACTAGTCAACCATGGAGACAGACTGTGCGAAGATGGTAAAGCACTGTCATAATTGTCAGGCACACGGCAATTTGAATCATTTTCCGCACACAAAGTTGCACGGGTTTTCAGAGCCGTGGCCTTTCTCGGCATGGGGAATTGATATGATTGGAGAGATTCGACCGAATGCATCGAATGGGCATCACTTCAAAGTAGTGGCAGTAGATTACTTCTCAAAGTGGGTGGAAGCTGAATCATTCCGCAATGTTACAGCAAAGCAGATGGCAAAGTTTATAGCTCATAATCTTATTTGTCGGTACGGTATGCCGCACCATGTAGTGACGGACAACGAAGTTTAGTTCCATGGAGAAACGAAGGCAATTCTACAGAAATACGGGATAGGCCATCATAAGTCATTGCCGTACAAGCCATAAGGAAATGGGGCAATTGAGGCAGCCAACAAGACTATAAAGACAATTTTAGCCAAGATGACAGAAAACTGCAGAGATTGGGCCGACAAACTACCGTATGCTTTGTGGGGATACAGAACATCAGTAAGAACTGCAACTGGGGCCACACCTTACTTTTTGGTCTATGGAATGGAAGCAGTATTGCCAGTGGAAATGGAAATACAGTCTATGAGGGTATTAGCAGAGGCAGAGTTACCGGAACAAGAATGGGCCGCACAGAGGTTTGATCAGTTAGCACTGCTGGATGAGAAGAGAACGAAGTCTCTGTATCACATGAAGTTGTATCGGAATAGACTAGCCCGAGCATTCAACACGAATGTACGCCCCACCAAAATAAAAAAGGGTGATTTGGTACTTAAGCAGTCGCGGCCGTCGACGACAGATCCGAGAGGAAAGTTCAGACCTAACTGGGAAGGACCTTACATAGTGCAGAAAGTAATGGGAAATGGAGCAGTGAGACTGTCAGACTTGGAAGGGAATGAGTTCACCGAGCTGATCAACGTAGATAGATTGAAACAGTACTTTGCCTAAAGGAGAGAAGACTGAGCAGTCATCAGGAAGATTAACGGAAGACCTAATCCAATGGAATAAGAAAATTTTTCATGCATGCATACACATAACATACCTTGCATTCTCTTCGTGTTTGTTTTGTTTTGTGTTCGCAGGTTCGAAGGAGAAAAGAGGAAGAGGCAGAGATTAGCCAATCAAAAGCAGTATCAGCGCAGTTTCAGTTTTGGGAATGAGTCCCAATAGGCCAGGCCCACATCAGCAGTTTTGGGGGGATGAGTCCAGGGGGCGAGGCCCACATCAGCATTTTCGGGGATGGGTCCCAGGGTTGTAACCCACTTTATCAGTGGGTTTGGGGATGCGTCCTAGGGTTGTAAACCATATCACCAGTAGTTTCGAGGATTCTTCACAGGGTCATGACCCATATTGGCAATGTTATTGGGATGCGTCCGAGAGTCGAGGCCTCCGTTGTTGGTTGCAGTTATCGGGATGCGTCCCAGGGTCGTTGGCCCCCTACATCGTTAGTTTTTGGATGTGTCTTAGGGTCGAGGCCCACATTTGCTAGAAGCCAACCATATCTCCTAAAACGGTAAAAACGTGGTACTAGGTACGCACGTGTTAGGATAGTCCAACGACCGGATTTAGTGCTAATATATCCTGGGATCTCATGGGTCACTTCCCAAAGATTCACCGATAAGTATTACTCGAACATAATTAATCAAAGATTAATTATAAGAGAGAGAGAAATTAATCTAGGATTAATTACGGAAAGATTTTATCTGGGATAAAATTCTATTAAAAGAGAGAGAACGATTAATTCAGAATTAATCAATAAAATATTATATTCGATATAGTAAATGAAATTAGATTTCATAACGGAATGAAATTGGATTTTAATTCAGACGAACGAATTAATTAAGAATTAATTCACGAGTGACTTTAATAGTAATTTTGCTAGGCATAATTATTTAATTAAATTTGATTTAATTACGCCGCAACAGAAAATTCGTTATTTCAGAATTAACGAACCCGAGCCCGAGATGTGTTTGCGGGCCCACTCCGATTTTGAATTAAGTGGGGCCCACATCAAGTCACATCATTAGTCACCTTTTTGTAATGGAAGTCACATCAACTTTGAGTGATGTGAGTTGAGTCACTATTGGTGATGGAGGTGGTTGAGAGCATTAAATGTATTTTTGGCTCTCAACACTTTTGGTTTTTGGTTTTGAATAAACCATATACATTTTTTTGGTATTTTTAGCATTAGTTGAAATTGTTTTAGAAACAAAAACACAAGACAAAACTAAAACCTCTCATTTTCTTTCTCTCTTGGTCGTGATCCTCCATCCACCATAGGAAGATTTTTGTTGCAAATCTTTTCCATTGCTAGCATACAAAGAATCATACTAGGTGATAAGGAAACCATCTTTGAGTTTGGAATCCTTGTCAAGCTTGGAGCTCATCAACTTCATTCATACATAAGGAAAGCTTGGAGACTTTGAAAGGAAGCAAAATTTTTATTCTCTACACATCCTCTGTACCGATCTTTGTAAGTATAATTCTGCTATACTTCCTTTTCGTATTCACACTTTTATCATGCTTGAAATGTTCTTGGGCTGATCTTAGAGACCAACACCCAGTTCACGAGGAGTTATAGCCTGAGGCTCCTTGCCCCCGCCCCCGAAGTATCTGAAACAGAAGAAGTCGAAGCCCCTCATACCTCCTAAACTGAAGCCAAGATTCCCCCTGTAGAGCCTGTACCAGAGTGTTGGTAAAAATCTAAGGACCCAAGATCAAATCAAGACATGAAATAATGCGTGAATACATCAACGGAGGTAGCGGAATACTCACATTGATCGGTTATGTCGATTTGAAGACGAATCAAGGCCAAAAACGTACTGCCCTTCACGCCAAACTGCTGGCAGTCCACTGCCCTGCAAAACAGAAATTCGGGTCTCAAAACGAAGCTCCAAACTCCATCGGATGAGTCCCGCCTCATGGTCGAACCTCCCTACCACCTTCGCAAAACTTGTAAGTGTGCTAGCACCTGATTTCACACCATGAAAAACCACTCTTGGCTTCCCTTTGGTTCACGCCATTTCTGGTTCCAAACCAGTGAACAATTCAAGCTTTTGGCGTGAGGAGAGGAGAGAAATTTGAGAGAGATGAAATTGTGTTAAGTTAAAAATGATTTACCAAAAATCAATTTATATTTATGCCATAATTTTATTAAATTAATAATAAAATTAATGACACAAAACATGCAATGGCTTAGAGTGTCAAACACTCAATTTCCATGCAATACATGAGTGCATTGTACACTATCTACATGCAATGCATTAGAATGACATGTGTCATGTGGGCCCCACACGTTTCCAATGAAAGTGGGCCCACGTGCACTCACGCGTTCGGGTTCGATATTTCCGAATACCGAGCTTACGTCGCGACGTTAATTCAATCGAATTTAAATAAATAATTGCGCCTGGCGAAATTATTATTACGTCGCTAACGAATTAATTCTAAATTAACCTCGTTTGCCCGAATTAAAATCTAATTTTAATTCCGCGTCGAAATCTAATTTCATTTAATATATCGTATATATTAATTCATCGATCAATTCCAAATTAATCGTTCTCTCTCTTTAGACGACATTTTCCCGGATAAAATATTTCCGTTATTAATCCTAGATTAATTTTCTCTCTCTCTTCTATATAATCCCAGATTATCAAGAGTGCGAGTTGTTCGTCATCGGTGGATTATCGGGAAGCGGACCCATGAGATCCCCGGATAAGTTGGCAGTAAATACGGTCGTCGGAGTATTCGAATCACGTACGTACCAAGTACTACGTTCTACACCGATTTACGAGACAAGGTCGACTCCTAGCAAAGCACCAAGTCTTCCCAAGTTCTCCGGACATATTCATTAAGAATATCTAGATCTGTATCAAGCGTAGTATACAATTGTATTGTGCATATCGGTCCAGTATCGGATAATCACGTGCTAGGGCTGGGGCTGGATAAGTGTCTGCCCCGTCCGAAACACATATCGGATGTCTGGTGACTAGTCTCTATAATCGGATATTCATGACCTGGTCATAATATCACGATTGGATGCGCATCACTTAAGAGCACTAATACCGTATCCTGCGTGACATCATCTCCATTATGACTGGAGTGATACTTCCGTCTCGACATCACATCCAATACACTACGACTCTCTGATAAACCCAGAAGAGGTGAAAACAGAACCAGTTAAGATCCCCCACCACCAAAACCAAAGTTTACCGATTGTCGTAAGTATTAGCGATGCAAGTCTCAGGTTAAGACTATACACACCTACCTTGATTTCGGCCTCCCATAGACACCTAGTCATAATACCAATGGGATTCCGAAGGGTCTATCCAGAGCGAAGCTGTTTCCCCTACCATCGGTGAAACACGACCTCCTATCGCACTTGCACAAGTATCCAATACTTATATATATGAGAACTATGCCGTTGTGCCCTCACAACGCGCACAAATGCAATACTAGCCTATTCCGCATTATCGATGTCCAGTCTCGATAATACTACGGCTAGGGATATTTAATGATTAATCCTTCGTGGACTGATACTGTCTCATATCATCTCAATCCAGGAACTAATCATAGGGACCCTCTCTTCATTTATATATCTATGGTGATCTAATCACAAATGACGAGAGTGCAATTTCCTTGTTACATAGTTATTTTGCTACAACAACACAATGTTCTGGGCAAATAGTGACGCTATGGGTCATATTATCCAACAATCTCCCACTTGGCACATAGCCAGTCACTCGAGTGTCTACACCCGAACTATGTAAGGTTCGCTCAAATTGCTGAGGAAAGGTTTTCGTCAGCGGATTTGTTGATTATCGTTTGACGCGATTTATACGATCACACATCGCCACGATGTATGATCCGAACGAATCAGATGATATAGAAGTATATATCTGGATCGTCGATGACCTTTAATTCCTTAGCCTGTGCTGACGCCTAGCTCAGCTGCTAACAGAACTATATCTAATCTAATTAGATTTACTATCGACCCAAAAGACTTCTATTGCTGCCTCAGCTGCAGCAATAATCCGCATTTGTTGTTTATTCGGCAACAGTTATCTTGCTTGGAAGATTTCCAGCTCACTGTCCCGTTATTCAAACTTTATAGTACCGCAGTATTTTAATTGTTTGGAAACTTGCAGTGGTGATCCAAGTCACTTCAAGTTCTCCTTCTCCATAGTTTAAGACAGCATCTTTAGTTCTCTCCGATACTAACAGATGTTCTGAATCTTTAATCCAGTGACTATCACTTGGATTACTTGATCGTGACTCCATATGCTCGAAGCGTATGAGACACCCTATCAAGTACATTTTAAATGTACAATTTCCCAGAGAGTGTTAACAAACTCCAAATCTATCCCTGTAGATCTTTATTCCTTGAATAAAGGTTGTTTCTCCCCAGAATTCTACGGAGAATTTCTATGAAAGAATATTTATGAAAGCCAAGCTTTCACCAATTGCTTTATGGGAATTTCACTGTTAGTGCAATCTCCACTAACCTCCTTATATACACAAGAATTATTTCGTTTTGAGTCAAATCATAAACCATTATGATTATTTCAAAACGACAGTTCCAAGAACCTTATGCTTGCATTGATCCAAACATGGATCGAATAACCCGCAAACCTTGTTTGTCGGTTATATAAAATCGTCAGGATGTTGTAAACATCCTCCAAAAGGTTTCCTTTTCAGGAAAGCGATTTTGATTTATAACTGACATATTTCATAAATGAAATATATAGTTATTTTCAAGCATTTTCAAAATGGATTTACCATGGCAACAGGTAAAAGGTTTAACCGTTATTAACACAATGTTGATAACGATACCTTTCGTCAAAAGCCTAGCTTTGTACGTTGGTATGTTGCCATCCATGTATGTCTTCCTTGAAGACGTTAAATGTACCATAGGCACAATGCCTTGTGGTACAACAACTAGTATCCAAAATAGTTGTTATACATGGAATCCATTTCGGATTCATGGCACTTTGCCATAACATGGAGTCGATACCTCGTATCACTTCCTTTAAAAACGTAGTCGGATGGTACACCACCATAAGATTGACATCTTTATGAGGTGAGATCAGAAACCCATACCCTAGGTTGTTTTCTGACTCTATCCGATCTACTAGGTTCTTGTGTATTTGAAGATTAATGGTATAGTTTCATCATAGATGAACTATTTGTGTTCCATTAAGGACTTCGTGCCTTGAACAGTATTACACCGATTTTCATCGAGTATCACTATCCTCCCACTGACCACTGCATATCGGTATTCCTCTCAGGAAACCGCATGGTGAGCACAATTACATTGTTCTCATGTGGGATTTATAAGTAACTATACTTAAGGTTTCCCTTAGGATAACCTATATTGGCACTTATCCAATTTGGGTCCTTAGTTTGGTATCATCCAAACGCTATGCCTGGCATACCCAAATTATCAGGAATGAGAAACCCCGTGTTCTTCCCTGTTCATATCCTATATGATATCTGTCAAACAGATTTATATGGAACCTTATTCTAAATAAGTTTTGCACTGTTAATACATATCTTGTAGAAGGAATAGTAGCTCAGAGCGACTCGTGATAAACCTTATCATGTCCAACAAAATTCGGTTTTAGTTCAGACACACCGTCTAACTAACTGACGTGTCTCGGGAGGAGTCCTCACATGAAAGAACACCGTACTCTTTCATTTATATATGAAACTTACTGCTTAAGTATTTTCCATTTCGATCTTACCGTGGCGGAATAACACTATAGCCGATCTGTTGTTTTCTTCGTGTCGAAACTTCAAAAGTTTCCGATCTGTGTTCTTCAAAAGAAACACATAACCACAACGTGATGTCACATCCGTTAAGGTCACGAAATATTCATGTTCACATCTAGCTAGATACGGCCCACTTACTTCACCATGAATAGGGCTAACAGATCGGTGGCCCTTTTACTATACCAAGTAAATAGTATTTTAGGTATTTAACCTAATAAACTAGATTCGTAGACCTTATTTGAATAGTCAAATCAGTCCTAGTATCCACTCTTCAAAAGTGTGGATATACGAGTCTTGTTTAATTGTGTCCTAGACAACATGCCCAAATAAGTCTCCATTGATCAAATCAATTTGAGCTATTTATTTGTCATTTTATATGTTTGAGATTTTATTATATTCAAAATATAAATTCTGTTATTTACATCCAATGTATTTATCTCAGTATCATCTTTATATAAGAAACACTTTAGTGTTCTAAAATAAAGGTTTTATCCGCAATGGATTAAACACTGATAAGAGATAATGTCTCTAGTTAAACTAGTTACATTATAACATTTCCTAATTTAAGTACATACCCAAAGGGTAGTTCCTAAACTTAGGTATCTGCGGTCGAAACAGCGACTTTCGTCCCGTTTTCCGATTTGCAGAGAAATCTCGGCTTGAAGCCAGTATCCAGCTCACAGCGGATTCTGAACGTCAATACATATATTTTATGTACCACACTAAGTATTTAGAATCTAATTTTAATACTAGTTGTGAACATAACTTTGACAAATATTTTTAAAGTTAGAGCCTCGCCCTATCTTTAATTCCTTCGTGTCTTTCCATATCCAAATGGTAGTCACTTTGGGATATGTCAATTATCTTTTCAATATTTCACAAACCTTTGGCCAAGCCTTGGGTTTTAGAATATCGAATGATATGCACCTTGTGCTATATGCCCAATTGCAACTTGACTTTTCTCCACTAGAATAGTCAATTAATTCTCCAAGAATTATTAATTGCAATTTTAATACTTTAAAATCTAAAGATAGATTTTTATAAGTATATTAATTAAGCCACTAAAGTCATCATCACATAATCTTCCAAAGACTTTATGCTCTACTATTTGCTTAATTATGGGCTTAGTAATAATAATTTATTTTATCAAATAAATTACCTATTATTAATTCCCAATTGAAAATTAAATCATTTAAAACATTTAATCCAAGGATTATATATTTTAAATATTCAACTTTTCAATTCTTTCTTGATTTTAATAGTCCAACTATTTAATCAATATATTAAGGTACTATTTATTATAATGATTACAAAACTCAATTATTTAATCAACTATAATTTTAATATTGATTACTATAATCCAATTATAAAATCAACTATCATTTTAATTCAATTATATTGATTACTATAATCCAATTATAAAATCAACTATATATTGAATGAGTTTGTATATAGTCCAACTATATATATTTTTAAAACAACATAAAATATTAGTCCAACTAATACTTTTAATTAATATGACGAGTAAACTATATAAATGAGCGTGTTTAGCGAGTAATTGAACGAATGTTGCAAATTCAATACTTGCCTCCCCTATTTTTCGTCGAGCCTCT